>PVIY010003752.1:44472-110028 GCA_004026745.1 Myrmecophaga tridactyla
TTTCTTCTATTGTGCCTTTCATTCCCATAAATTATGCAGGTTTTTTTTTTTTGGGGGGGGAGCTTTTGAGTTCTTTATGGTCACCCAATGTCTTCTTTATACCCTTCATCTCTGTTGCCATATATTCCTCAACTCACCGATTTGATTTTTAAATTGATTTAGCATGCTTTTTTTGAAAATCTTTAATCTGTTGTTTCAACTTCTGTATCTCATTTGAAGTGTTAGTTTGTGCCTTTTACTGGGCAATATCTTTGTGCTTCCTAGTATGACTCATGATTTTTTGCTGATGTCTAGACATCTGATTTTCTTGATTACTTTATTCTGGATGTGGTTTTCTCTCTTTTGTTGGTTGGCTTGGTTCTCTGTTTGTTCTTTGCCTCTCTTGCTGGCCAGTTGTTAGATTGGCTCTGCCGCCCCATCTCTCCCCAAAACCAGGCACCCACAGTGGCCTGTCACAGTAGCACCACAGCAGGGTCTCTATGTGTGGCTAAAACAAGTCTACTGGACCCATTGGTGCTCTGTTTTTTTGCCAGCCAGCAAGACCTGGGTTTGTTTTAGGGCACTGCTTTAAAAGTTGGGTTGTTCATATTTCTCAGCCAGAACAGGACCATCTTCCCATGCAGGGGGTGTAGACCAGCTCCAGTGGGCCTGGGATAGGTTCTGGAGAGACTCTGAAAAGCCCTTCAATTCCCTTGCACTTGCCAGACTGCTAGGCAGATGGTGTTGTTTGGTAACTTAATCATCCTCAGAAGGTTTACCTTCTTATGCCCAGGCTATGTCTGGCCAGGGGAAACTGCAGGGTTCCTGTACAATCACTTTGCCAGCCAAAATCTAGCATAATGTAGGGCTGTGCCCCCCACTTTACTTGTGGCAGAGGACTTCCCCAGGTGCCCTAGTTTTCAGCCTCTTCTCCCCACCCTCCCCCCAGGCAGGGATTAGGCTGCTTGCTACTGTTTCCTTCAAGGGTGGGGGATGGGCTTTGGAACCAGGCTGGAAACATAGGCTTTGCCCATGTTTTTTCAGACTCTTCGTCCCTTACTGACATGAATTTTGAAATCTCCTCCCCTGTCCCCCAGGTGGCCAAATGGTGGAGGTCTGTCTCACTGCTGTGAGAGGTTTTATAGTCTGTGTCCCCAGTGGAAGGTAAGGGAATTTTGGCTACTCTTCCTGTGTCTTTCCCCTGCTATGTGAGACTGAATGAAGGGGACAGGAGAGGATCAGCCTGTCTGGGGTGAAATTTTCCTATCTGATATTTTTCTTTTTCTTCAGTTTGGCATTTGTAGGATCCTTCTCCACTCTATACCTTCCTCCAGAGTTCTGAACAAGTCAGAATTATCCTTTTTTTTTTTCTGAATCTCTGGGGAGGGATTTTCAGTAGCTGTTTATGTCACCATGTTGATGATATCATCTTTTGATTTTTTGAGTGTAAGACCTTTGCCCTAATTCTCCAGAGTTAAGCCTTGCCAGGGACTAGATTAGGAACTGATGCTAATGAATGCAAGGGAAAAACTTAATGTTCAGCTCTGACTGCAAAATAGAATTATGTCACATGTGAGCTTTGCAGATCTTACCATAGACTTGAAATAGGGTTTTCCAAATCCCTTAATCCCCTCTTTTAGCATATCAAAGCTAGATTTAAAGAGCCCTGTTTGTAGTTTTATCCAGGAGTACAGAGAAGACAATTCTTCCTTCTATGACAGGATTTTTCTGATAAAAGAAGTATATGACATAAGGGAAATAAAAGAAAGCCCCCTCTCACCAAGGCTAGTCCAAGATTTGTATGAAGATAGTTGGAGAGAAAAGATATTAAAGTAGTCAAATGTGTGTCTTCTGTTTCCTTTTTGGGTCTTTCTGAGAGTTAAACTGGGGGCCTCCTTCAATTTAGTGGCTTATAAAAATCAGGGTTCTTGACTTGGTGCTTGTTTGGGTCTATGAGGGGAGGCAGCATTGGTCAGATGGATGCTTTGAAGTTTTCACTTTCTGGGTTGGGAGACAGGAGGCATTGCAATGGGCAGGTGACCCTAGCAGCACACTCTGGGCTGGACAGCTCAGCCAGGTGCCCAAGTGGTAGAAGACTTAGAGGCTCAGGGTTCTGCAGCCAGCAAGAGTGAAAGCAGATGGGGTTGTTTTCAGTGAGATGGCTGATGTTCCCTGTGAGTGCTTCTATAGCTAAAAGATTGAAATCATGAATTTACCAGCTCTCAACTTTAGGAATCAAGATCATCAGAGCTCATAGAAGCCAAGTTAATAAATGTCATGTTCTTTAGAAGAGCTAAGAATTTATAGTTTTGTCAATAGTTTTATTAACTCTTTTTCTAAATCAGAGGTTCAGAAAAATACATTCAGGCTTTTTGGTCTCTGACCCTACATGAAGTTTTGGGTTTTTGTTCTTGGGCATCAGTAAGCCTACAGCATTATTCCTGGGGTAACTTCAAGTTTGTGACATACTCAAGTGATTGTAGTTTTAGCATTGATCCTTGGAAGAGTGGTTCTGAAATACTGGCCTAAAGACCAGTGCCTGTCAATAATAAAGGTTCTACTCTCCCAAGGTAAAATGGAGAAAAATGTTGTTCTCCCACATTTTGGGTGCTGAAATTTTAGGGTACTATGAAATATCAAAGTCTGGAAGTTATTGCCCTATAGTAAACTGGGACAAATGAGTATAGAGAAAAAAGGATCCAACAACATTTTAATTCACCTGCTACAGTACTGAGAAAGACAACAGGAGCAAATTCTAGAATCAGCAACTACATCTGTTGTTAGCATAGAGCAAGCAAGATATTCTTCATGTATTATATTTCAATATTGATCAGCAGCATTGGTCACCATCAGCTAGAAAATATGATGGAACGTGTTAGATCATACTTTAGACTTTGTTTATATAACAATAAAGATAGTTCATAACTAGCTATATTTTGAGAAATTGCTTGGGAAGTATACCTTGTGGAGGTGAAAACTGGGGAGAGTTTTATAACAGTAATAAATTGATAGACTGAGGTAGCATCTCTGACATTATTGGATCATGACTCAATAAGTATTTATTGAGGGCCTAACATCTACTCAGAATTCTGTTTTTGTATTGCTTTTGATTCACTTACTCCATTACACATCAAACTGCTTATTACTATTATTTCCTCCATGTGACAGACCTGAGCATATCTGCAAGACACGAGCTTCAGCCAGAGAATCTGTTTTTTTACTTGGCACAAGCCTATGACTCTGAACCTCACATTCCCATGTGACAGTTCTTTTACCTGTTTTTGTTTATATATTTTAGATTACCACATATATCTAGGCAACAACTACTTAGTGCCTGGTTTCGAGGACATCTCACATGATGCAACTCACGATTGGTAAATCACTCATCAATATATTATTGAGTAAAATCTCCTGATTGGGTGACTTTAATAATGGTATTATATTAGACCAAGTGACATCCTGGGAAGGAAATATTCCCGAGAGTGATCTCCTCAATCATTATTTGCCTTTATATTTTCTTTTATTGCAATGACTAACATCAATCAATATTTTTAGGTCCTAGTTGCAGGGTTCAAGTGCAGACCTAAGTGTGTTTGCTAATAGAAAAAAATATATAGAAACAAACTTCTTTATTACAGAAATGTGTTTCTGACCAGGCACGTGTGTAGATTTTCCTCTAAATGACAACTACAACCACACCACTACAAGAGCAATAAATCCATGGTTTTGATGACCAAACAGAAAATTTTCTCCCCAGGGTAAACATCTAGTTATTCATTAAATACTACTTCTATCTTCTCACACATTCAGTTCCATCAAATTTTCTTTAGAATGGAAATATGTTGCTAGGTGTGGTGGTTTGAAGCTCTATGTACCCAGGAAAATAGCTCTTAAGGTGAATCCATTCCTGTGGGTGTGAGCCCATTCTAAAGAAGACCTTTGATGAGGTGACTTCTGTTAAGGTGTGTCCCATCTCAATCAGGGTGGGTCTTCTTCTTATTGGAAACTTTATAAGAGAATTAAATTCAGAGAGAGAGAGAGAGAAATTCACACATGGAGCAGACAGAAGCTGGACATAAACAGAATCCAGAAGATAAGAGAGAGACCAGAAGACACCACCATGTACCCGAGGAGCCAAGGTTAGCTGGCAGCCAGCCCTAGAATACCAGTCTTCCAGAAGAAAGCATTGCCTAGATTTGGAATTTCTTTTAGCCTCAAAACTTTAAGTAAATAAATTTCCATTGTTTAATCTGACCCATTTTATAGTATTTGCTTAAGCAGCCTACGAAACTGACACACTTGGCATAGATGAAAAATAGTATATCCCTTAAACTCATCATTAAAAGCTGAAAAAACAAAGCAATTCTCCTCCTACTAAAGCATTCTGTTTATTTAAAATGTTTTTCTTTCTCTGTGGCATTTAGCTGGAGAGTGGTCTTTGGAGCCCAGCAATCGTTTTGCTTTAGGTCATCTTTATTGAACACAGTGCTTCGTGGTCCATGGATTATTTTCCCCCTGATTTTGGGGTAGTAGCCTGATTGATATGTAGTTATTGAATTTTTTTTAGATTGATCAGTGATCTCTTACTGATGGAATAGCTCAATGTAATACAAACAGGGAAAAAATCAAATTTTATTTCACAACATACACATGAAATATGAAATAATATAAATAAGCTTTGCTTTCCTAATACAAGATATTTTAAAAATAGTTCAGTACTGTTTCCATTATTGTACTCCATTTCCCATAACTTCATCTCCTTGAGGAAAAAAATGTTTTAATTATAGGACCATAACTACTTATTTTATTGTATAGGGTAAAAATTCCCATCAACCTGAAAGAAAATAACCTATTTTAGCAGTTTGATAGACACAGTGATCTCAAAGCCTTAATTCTACTGCATAAGACAAACAATTTATTTCACTTTCACTAGTATCCATGTTAAAAAAAACTTAAGAGTTTTTACTTCACTAACTCAGTAAGACTAAAGCATCGTTAGACATTATGCCATTAATTATTATATGGCTTGTCCCAGAATCTAGTTCTCCTTTAAGTCTTTATTTGACTCTGTAATATTTCTTCTTTATCTCTTCTGACAATACTTTATGTCAGGCTAAAGTCTTCTCTCATAGACTATTGTAAAAACAGAACAAAATAGCAAAAACCTCCTAACTTATTTCAGAGATGATTAATCATCCAGTAAAAACTATGCTCTCCATTTTACCGTGGTTGTCTCAGAAATGTTCAGTTAGGGTGATCCATTTCTCAGAAACTCTTGCATTTAAGTGGATTGATTCAGTTTATTTATTGTTTTTCAATAGAATGGGATGGGGAATGAAATCTGTCACTTTCCCATTTCAGTAATTGGGTGTTCTAGTAAATTGGAAGCCAGATGTTGAAGATAGAAGAGCCATAAGATAAAAAGAAGCAGAATTCCTAACCTAATAATGGGAGGAGAAAAATTGACCAGGAATACAGATTTTGAACTCTTGTCACAAGGGATAAGCAAACTTCTGTTGTGTTCGAACATTATGTATTTTGAGGTTTGTTTATTACAGCAGCTAGCATATAGCTTAATCTAAAATATTGGTATCCTTGTCCTTTCCAATCCATTTTTTACAATACGGAATTATTAATTTTTATCAATGCCTTAATACCCACTTTTCTTCTCCCAAATACTATAATGGCTCCTCATATACTTTGTGAATAACACTAAATCCTTAGTATGACATGAAAGCGCATATGCGTCCAGCCCTGGCTAGCTTCATTGACTTCATCTTGCTTAATAAGCCATCTTACTCTCTATACTCTGAACTTTTCTTTTTCAGTTTCTTAAAACACATCGTTTCTTCTCTCTAAAGAGTTAATGCATAAATTGAAAAACTTTTGAGAAATCCCATTACTCTGTTTTTTTTCCTCTTTATGAATTCATTACCTGTATTATTTTCAAATAATTAAAAAATAGCAAACTAACTTGATCTGAGAAGGTCCAGGATTTCATTGCTACAGTGTGTTTGGGAAAATGGTTGGGTTTGTTCATCAATAGAATGACTGTTTTGATAAAGGTATTACAAAATCAGCTCATATCTAGGCTTGTTGCCAATATTTGTTTCAAAAGAGTATCTTCTCCCCCCAATGTTAATAATTCTTAGCTCTCTGTCAGGACCTATGTTAAAATGTACTGCATCTAAAGAAAGCTGTCTGTATGTAACAAAAGACAATTTTGGGGTAAAAATCATGATGTCATTAAATAAGTATAATTTTTCGAAACTGTAAGGGAAAATTTTTTTAAATAACATTTTTAGGTAAAAATTAAAAATATGCAATACTTGATTGAGTCCTTTTAGCTATAAGAATATGATTTTGTTATCTTAGTATAAGAAATACATTGTGTATAGGTTGTTTTGCTTATAAAGTTATGCTTGCTATGTTAACTTTTTTTTAGACAACAATTTAAAATTGTTTTAGACAACAATTTAAAATATATTAATTGAATTTATTTGGAAATATTTATAATTTTGTTACAAATGTATTAAAAATGGTTGCATTTGAATGAACCTAGTACTTCTTGGCTTTTTTCCCCAAGTAAATGAAAATAAGCCAAAAAAATCCTCACAAAACTTTAAATGAAGCTCTTTAATATTGTAGGTAAAGCCTACTAATATCTTGTACAGATTTTATTTTTTCCACCATATCAACTAGTTAAGGCTATTAAATTCAGAATAAAGAGCTACAAAGCAATGTTCTTCAAGACTTTGGTTACAACTTTTGTCCCATGAAATTTTTTCTAATTAGTCTTATTTTCTAAACTCTTATCAGAAACTACTATATGTATCTCTCATTTTATTTTATCTCCTGTATTTTGTATATAGGTTCTATATTTCACATATCCTATATATATGTTATATATCCAATATATGTCATTTAGCCTATACTAGAAATGTATACTATATTTTTATCATTGAAATAAATTCTGAAACCAGGAAATATGCCCAGTTTAGGAGAAAATTAATTTTCCTTAATTTCTATCAGGATCCTCTCTATTCTCAAGATTTTGCAAATCTTGTCTAGATCAAAAGTCAGAAAGAGTAAGTGTAGTAGTTAGGTTCAGGTGTTAATTTGGCCAAGTGATGATGCCCAGTTGTTCTGTTGCTGTGGACTTAAATCATCAGCATGTGAAATTCACCTATGGCTGATTACATCTGTGGTGGGTTAAGGGGAGTGCTTTCCACCATGAGTGAGGCTTAAAAGGAAGAGTCAGGCAAGAAGCAATTCAGTACAGCCCAGCAGAGCTCAGCACAGCCCAGAACAACTCAACTTAAAGCTTACAGTTGACTTAGACTCAGATGTTTGGAGATGTAGAAAGGAACTGCCCCAGGGAAAGCCGTTTGAACCCAGAAGCTGGGAGAGAAGTCCAGCAGACATCACTGTGTGCCTTCCCAAACTAGTAAATTTATAACTAAATAAAACCCCTTTATAAAAGCAATTCAATTTCTAGTGTATTGCATTCCAGAAGCCTTAGCAAAATAAAACAGGGAGTATATGAACAGCATAAAACATGTAAGAAAAAAATTGTGGTATTTCCTTGAGGAAGAATTCTCTCTCTTTCTCTCTCTCAGGACAATTTTGCCTGTGCTTGGTATTCAAGAAATGGAATCAGATTGCCCAAACCATTTCCTTCATCTTGGTAAAAGTTAAGCCAAACCAGAAGTGTAAACCTTATCATCGATTCTTCTCTTTATTATTCTAACACCTAAAACATCATCAAATTCATCTACTCAAAAAAAGTTATGTGGAATTCATCAATGATTCTCTATCTCCATGCTTTTGCTGTAGTTCACATCAACATCATTTCTGTCCTTCATTATGGCTAGTCATTTAGCTGAGCTTTTAACTGCCACTATTGCCTTTCTCTATACACATTAGGAGTAATCTCTTTGGAACATAACGAAACAATGTCACTCCCTTGCTTAAAACTCTCCAATGTTTTCACATTGGACTTAAAATGAAATCAAAGATATTTTCTACATGAAATGGCACTAGCCTCCTTTCCCAACACCATCTTGTGCCCTTTTGCTCTTTCACTACAATCAGAAAAAGGACTTGTATTCAGTTCCCTCAGAGACATTTTCTGCTATAGGTTTTTGAACTTGTTGCTTCCTCATTTCCCCACTCTTCACATGGGAAATGCCTTATCCCTTGATTTCTGCTTAAATGTCATCTTCCCAGAAAGAAAATTGGCCTTCCCTGTTATTTTCAATCCAAGATTCATGTTTGTTCTATTTGTTTCTTACAGCTTACCAATGTTTTATTTAATTTTACTGTTACTTGGTCTTATTTATTTGTCTGTTATTTGCCTCACACCTCATCTATAATTTAAGTTCCATTGAAATGGGAGTTATATTTGCCTTGATTATCATTGTTTCTTTAGTGTCTAGGAGGCCTGGCATATAGTAGATGCTGAACAACTATTTTTAGAAAGAATGGTGAATGAAAATAACTTCATATAAATATATCTATATTGCACAGGCTTTAGAAATCATTTGGGGAAGTTAATGCTAAGTAGAAATATTTAAACTACAAATCATTTAAAAGATTAATAATAAATATATGGGATTTAGGGTACTCTTATAAGATAAAGAATTCAAAACTGGGGTCTCCCTGAAAATGTTTTAATTTCTTGACACATGCATTTCCAACTTGCACACTTAATTTAACCTTTACCACCCTGGCATAATTTAATGGTAGAAAGTTGCACATCCTTTTCTTTTTGAATGCAGGAAAAAGAAAGGAAAAGGAAACATCATAAAAAAAAAAGAAAAATACAAAAATGAAACTTTTAAAAAGTAGTAACCATAAAATATAGCATTTGAAAGTGCCTGGCAAACTCAGGGTATTACTTTCCCTTCAGGTAAAATGATGCTTACATAATGAAGAATCTTGTTTTTGACTACTTCTAATGCTATGCTATGTAAGAAGCTACTCTTCACACATATGACTAATGTTTTAATTAAAATTAAATTAAATTATGAATTCAGTTCCTAAGTCTTACTACACACATCTCAATTAGTCAATACCATACAACTAGTGTATTGGACAGTGTAGATATTGTACATTTCTATCATGGAGAGTTATATTGGACATTGCTGGTCTAAAGGATAGCTACAATCTTTATAGTAAATTGCACAACTTTTATTGATAAAAGTATCTTGTGTTGTTTTGTCATGATAACTTTAGGTTGTGGCTTATGACATTTCCTCTGGAAAATATTCCTCTGCTGTCCCCTTTACCCTGAATATTTCTCAGTTATATTTTAGATTTGGATATTTCTTTCTCCAGAAAATCTTCTTTCTGGCAAATGTTATATGTATATGTTTTAAAATAATATATTATGTGTGCATGTATGTGTATATGTATATGTATATGTATATGTAATTGTGTAGGTGTATGTATAGCCATAATAAGTTCAACTGAAGTAGAAGTGGTATATAGATTGTCACAGGTTAGGTTCCCTGGCATGCAGACTTTGAGCACAAATTAGATGGAAACAAAATTTGGCAGAGAAAGAAGCTGAGATGGAGACCTCACTTGCTGACCTTATAGGAGTTATGAAGCCTGGATGAGCCTTCATAGTTGTTCTGAATTGTGTAGGTTCCAGGCCCATGGCTGTTCTGTAGGGGACCAAAAGTTAAAGGTAATCCCCAGGCAGCACTCCCAGAAGCTTGGAGAGTACTGTCTTTAATCCTGAAGGGGATATCACAGTGTCCATCACAGCTGGCCCCTGGAACCATTCAGACACACTTTTTCCTATCAGTTCCGAGAGCAGCTCCTCTAAGTGGGCCTCTCTTGTTGGCAAAACTTGGAAAAGGCAGGTTAGTAGGATGAACTCCCATCCCTTTTACATCAGTTACTTCCAGGGCCACAGCGTGTACTTATTACCACCCTACTCTATTATCTATTCTAGACTCTGCTCATGCTTTGCCTCTGCTGGTCTTTTGGGTGGTTTTCCAAGTGCTGTGACTCAGACCCTCATTCCTGTGAGGTCTGAGTCCTAACCATTCCCTTCTTATGTCGTGGTTCTGAACTTGTCCATTTACCATTAAAATAGAACAGGAAATACCAAGATGTGCTCAATCGTATCACTTTGGAGCTAAACATATTTCTCTCTGTCCAAATCATGTTACAGAAGCTCTACTCTTTTTTTTTAATATTTTCATTTAAGAAAACAAACAATACACTTAGAACCACCAAATATGGATCTCTTAGTTAGCTTAGCCATATACATATTTAAATAAAATACCCAAATAATTATTGTAAAACCTGTGTTTGCACAGTAAGTTTCATAAACCAATTTAAAATTAAGGCAACAAGGAAAAAATCTACAAATTCAGATATCAGAGTTTCTTAAATTCTAAATATTAAACACTAACTTAAATACCATTTGATCAGCTGTCAGAAATGTGAAATGTTCTCAAAATATCAAGTAGAAAGATATTGCAAATATCAATGTTCCTATAGTAATGATCTAGACATTTTCCTGATCTCAGGAAAATATAAACACAAATATTTTTACAAGTAACACATGAAAATATTAACCAGTACAAATGGATATCTTAGTTCATCGAACAGGCATATTTAAATAAAATATCTAAATAATCATTGTAGGGCCTGTTTCTATAATATGTTTCATAAACCAATTTAAAATTAAAGAAAGTAAGGAAAAAATGTACAGACATGGATATCAGAGTTTCTCAAATTCTAAATATTAAACACTATCTTAAATACAATTTGATTAGCTATCAAAATTGTGTACATTCTCAAAATATCAAGCAGAAAGTTAATATAAATATTAACTTGCTATAGTAATGACCTATGTCACTAAGCATTTTCAAATTTTTTATTTCAGGAATCTATTTTATCTAATATTATTATAGCTGCCTATAGTTTTTTTTTTACTTTTTTATTATAAAATATAACAGGTATACAAAAAAAAAAGAAAGAAAAAAATCGATAATTTTCAAAACATACTTCAACAAGCAGCTATAGAACAGGTCCCAAGTTTGTAATGGGCTACCATTCCCTAATCTCAGATTTTTCCTTCTAGTTGCTCCAAACACTGGAGGCTAGGAGGAATATTAATACAGTGATCCAGCAGTCATACTCATTGGCTAAATCCCATTTTCTCTGTTATACCTTCTCTCTTACCTTTAATCCCTCTTCCACTCTATAGGGATCCTTGGGGAATGCCTGTTCCAACACTTTCATGCTACACTTGATAATCAAATAGTACTCTCAAGATGGGTGACTCCTCTTCTTGCCTGCTGGCCTTGGACATGAGTCACCTTAAGTGACTGTAAGGCATTCATAGCTTACAGTTCAATGGGACTCTTGCTCTGTCCCCTGGATGAAGCATTTCTTCCTTCAAATTAAAGTCAGAAACTCGCAGAGTTCAGAATTGCATTGTTGAGAAGAATAAATCTCCTGAAAAAATGATGGTAAGCAATGCTTACTTCCACCCTTTGGTTATCAGACATAGAAGCATCATTGATTAAGCTGTACTCTGTGTTCTAGAGGATGGCAGCCCATCCAAGCAAGGTATCATCTCTGAACTGGTCTGAACTGGTATTTCAGTTGTTTAGTAGGCAATTTCATCATTTTATCAGGCCAACAATTCTGGGTTATTATGGTATGAAATATCAACAATAGATCACATTCCTTATGTCCACTTTTTACACTATCTTTGCTGGAAAGTGAGCCTCTTGGTCTGATGTGAAGTTATATTGGATTTCATGTCAGTGGATCAGACATTCTGTAAGCCTTCAGATATTGGTATGGGCTGAGGCCTGTATCCAGGAAAGGCAAATAATACCTTAAATATGTGTGGGTTTCTATGGAAATGAATCACTGTCCTTTCCAGGGTGGAAGAGGTCTAATGCAGTCAACTATATCAAGTGCCTGATTAGTCTCATTGAGGGATGGTACCTTTTTAGGACTTAGCATTGGTTTCTGCTGCTGGCAGTTTGAACTTTCAGTAGCAGAAGTATCCACTTCAGCCTTGGTAATTGCTGTTGGGCTCATACATAGTCTACATCTTTGACAGCATAGCAACTATGTTATTGTGCCATCGTGCAAGCACTTGTGGTGACCAATAGCAGGCAAGCTGATATCACATGGCCAAGTCATTTTTTCCCACTTGGTTCTTTAGTGACTCTTCTGTGGTGAGTACTCTAATGTGTGTATGACAAGCAGATCTTCATTTATTCATTCAAACATATTTATTGAGTGTCTTTTGTATAGCATACTTACTTCTTGAACTGGGTTCGGATGATACATTCTCAACCTCTATACTCTCAGGGCTAAGAATTATATCAGATTTCTCTAAAGAAATCTTCAAATATCCTTTCCTAATCTCTAATTCCTAACTCTTTTTTTTTTTTATCCCCTTGATAGAGGCAAGAGCCAAGGGAGTCAACCACACAGTTCTCAACATTTTAACTTACTTTTTGCCTTCACTTAGCACCTAAATTTGGAGGGTACTTTAGCTGAAATATCTGACTCAACATTCTGAAACTTATTCATTCATCATATTTACTCATTCATTCATTCATATTTACAGGGAACTTACTATAAGGCAGAAACTGTACCAGAAACTGGGGTTCAATGGAAAATAAGACAAATACCTTTAAACCTTGATGTAAGTGTACTGCCTTGTTCTCAAGAAATGTTCTTCATGATGAATTTTCTTTCCCTGAGTATTTCATTCTTTTTTTCACCTGTTAATAGCAATCTTCTCCAACACCCTGTCGTTGTTCTCTGGCATTAAGTCTTTTGCTCAAATATTGCCTCTGTGAATGACTTCTAAATCCATATATCTGGTCATGGCCTCTTAACTGTATTCTAGTTTTTTATTCCAATTATTTACAGAACATCTTCACTTGAATGTCCACCATCACCTTAAGCTCATCCTTGAGGCAATATAGAATTATAATTAACAGCATAACAAAAAGTTTAAATTATGATTAAAATTTTCTGCAGCAAGACAACTATTACTTGAAAAATCACCAAACTCATTGTCTTGTCACTAGCCTATATTGTTTCTATTAATAATGGTTTCTTTTTTGACCTAAAAGGAAATGCAAAATGCCTGCCAACTGAATTTTCATCAGAATGTATTCGATTGTGTGTCTGCTTCATCTAAATCATCTTACAGTGAGCTCCTACATACTGTCAGAGAGTTGTAGCCATGACAGTTTGAAGGTTTTAAACCTTTACCTTTTATTCTGGTAAGAAACTTTCAAGCACCTCCTTGCCAAAGAGACCTTTATAAAACTGTTTACCATTTCAATCTCTTTCTGAGTTCTTTATAGAATGGTGACACAAGAGTAAAGGTCTGAGCATAAAAACAAGCATGATCTAGCTTGTTGGAAGTTCTTATGATTCAGGTATCAGGAATCCTATTTGTGTGTCAGCTCCAGAAGGTTTAAAAGAAAATGACTGGGCACACTGGAGGTTGACAGTTGTTGCCTATACTGAACCTATGCTAAGACCCCGAATATCAGAGAACAAGAGCCACCCCTTAATATTTCTAGCTTAGTCAGCGCTGTACTGATAGAAAAGGGCATCAAGTCACACCAACCTTTGGAGGTATTCTATGTGAGGCTCAATGAGAAGGGATAATTGTAGGTTTTAAAAGGAAGTGCCACTCAAATTAACTTCTGATTCAGTGTAAGTAAACTCGTACCAGATTCTTAAGAAGGGTTGGATGAGGTAAACTAAAAAAAAGAAACAAAAATGTTATATAACTGCAGGTATGTTAAAAACAGAAAATATAAGACTTCTAGGTTTTATGTTTTTATGTATTTCATCTACATACACATCTTTCAGCATATTGTTCTCTGGAGCATAATAAGGAATGATATGACCGGAATAGCATATATGGATAAGAGTATTGGCAGCAGTGTTTGGGATAGGCTTTAAAAAGGGGCACGCAAATCTTTCTTCTGAGCATATTTCTAACTGCCTTTATAATGTCTGACTTCCATCTTTCCCTCCTTGCTCCTTCTAGCCTTTCATCATTTTCTAGTATTTATTATTTATGTGCCAGACACTATGCTAAATATTAGTAATAAAATTACTGCCTTTAAAGGGCTTACATTCCATTATGGAAGTCAGAAATGTAAATAATTAATTATAGAACAAGAGGGAACATGTTGTGACAAATTTTTCATAGTTTGCCATTGGAATCCAGAGGCAAGACACCTAATCCAGGTGGAGAAGTCAAAGAAAACTTCTGGGAAGCTGGGGAATTGAACTGGGTCCTAGGGGAGAGAGGTGAGAAAACTAGATGAAAATTGCATTTGTAAGAGCAACACAGGCAGAGATATAAAATAGACCTAATAATGGTTAGAGTTAGCTGTTAGATGAGGATGCCAAAAATTAATAAAAAAAAACAACAACAAAAGCATCTAAAGCAAAACTATAGTGTCAGAGGATAATTGCCATTCACTCATTGATTCAGAGTTATGGTCTCACTCATGCTTGGATATGAAGTGGAGAAGTTGAATATATTGATTTTCCCAGAGCTGGGGTTTTGCAAGGGAAAGCACAATGGAAAGGGAATGGGTATAGAGAAACTCAGGAGTAATGATAGAATCAGAAGATTTAGACTAGAAAGAGAAGGAAACAAAGTCAGAATCCTGTGAATTCATGAGTCCTCCTTTTCACTATTTTCCCTCATAAAATGGAAAAAAAAAAGCCATGCTTTCATTTATTCTTTCATTAAACGTCAGTTAAGTGCTGATTATGTGTCAAGATAGTAACCTAGGACCAGGAGATGCAAAAATGAATAAGAAATTTTCCTTTCCTCAAGAAACTTACAGTTCCTAAAGTAGATTAGGAACTGAGATGCTTACTTCTCTTGGTTCTGGAGCAGAGGAGCCAAGTGTTGTGGCCGGGCTGGGGAGAGGCAGGCTTATGGCGGAGGAGGCCGAGCAGGTAGAGCCCCTATCCTGATCTTTTACTCTTTTATCAGGGGCCATCCGGCTTCCTACTTGTCTATCTCCCCAACAGTGATGTTGCTGCTCTTAGCTGCATTTTACCTATTAATCTGTTAACCTGTTAACCTGCTTCCAGTAATTGAAAGTTGACTGTGGTTGTGTATTTTCAAAACATTTTACTTTTTTGAATAATTATAGATTTACAGAAAGTTTTCAAAGATAGTGCAGATAGTTCCTGGATCCCATTCTCCAGCTTCCCTGGTGTTAACATGTTATGTAACCATGATACATTTGTGAGAAACAAGACATTGACGGTGGTTCAATACTATTAACTAAACTGTTCACTTTATTAAAATTTTACCAGTTTCTCATAAATGTCCCTTTCTGTTCCAACATCCAGGCCAGGTCACTGCATTGCACTAGTTAAGTCTCCTTAGTTTCTACCAAAATGTGGTAGTTTCTTGTTCTTATCTTGTCTTCCATGTCTTGGGTTCCTTTGAAGACATGGAAGAGTTTAGTTGTGTTTAACGCACAATTTATGGTTTTCCACACCTTTCTTCTCTGCTATTATCTTGGTATCTGTTATGATTAGGTTTAAATGTATATAACAGAAAATCCATTAATAATGGTGGTATAAAAATACATAAAAGACTAAAGTTTAGCAGTTGGGAACTGATATGGTCCCATAGTCTTCAGAAATGTAGGCTTTTACTCTGTGTCTACCTTTTCACCCATAACTATGTCTTTTATCCACAAGGTCACTGATTGTTCAAGATTGCTACTGGAGCTACAAGAAGCAGGAAGGAGAATGTAGCTGCCTGTCTATCTTAAAGACCTTCCATGGAAGTCCTACCCAACAACTTTTGATTATATCTCATTCACCATAACCTAGTCACTGGGTCATATTGATTGCGAGGGAGGCTGGAAAATGTGATCTTTTAGCAATACCAAATACGATTAGGATTCTCTTTCGAAGTGAAAAATAAGTTGTGGATAGGCAATTTGCAATATCTGCTTCACTGAAATAAGAATAAATGAATAGATAAAAGATACTTTGGTGAGTGTCTGAGTGAAGAAACAGAAAACTGACTGCCATTTGGGAGTTGTGGGTAAGAAGGGAGAAATGTAGATACTGGTGTTTCTAGGGGCTGAGAACTGTTTTGTTAACACCCCCAAAAGCTTTACTTGAACCCCTAAACTTCTGTTTTCTTCTTTTTCTGATTAGTAAAGATATCTGTCTCTGGCCATTTACAAATGAGTAAATAGACTGAGAGAGACCAGAGAAATAAAGGACTTCGTGATTTCTATTTTCCTTTACATTTTTTGGAACGTGCTGAGAGTTTTAGTGAAATTAGAAGAGATGTGTCCCCCTGTATAGCAAAAGCCTCCATCAGTGGTGAGGCTAGAAGGGAGAGGCAGGCTGAGAGTTACAATGCCAGTTGTTAGGGGTTACTTTATATGGCTGTATTTCAGGCAGAGAGCAGCTGGAGGAGCTTAAGGAATGCGTGTATCTGTTGGTGGTTGCTAGGGCCTTGCCTTGTTAAATAATAGGAAGTATGTGCTTTAAGGCAGCTCCTATTTTCTTGTTTGTTGCCTATAGAAGGGACTTGATAAAAATTTAAAAATGTAGTTTGATTGGCCATGTATAAAAATATCTGGGTTTCTACTTACAGCACTGAATGAAACACATATTAAAATATGAAGGTGTCTTTTAAGGAACATGTAACTGTTATTATCCCTAAAATAGGCTTGAATTTAATTTTAAAGTTAATAATCATTATTTTTTCAAGAGTTGGTTACCTTACCCTAATTAAGAAGTATTTGCTATACCTTCATAATTCTGAAATAATGTTTGATTTTTTTCAAATTCTTTATAGGAAATACCTAGCTTTACAATGACAAGTAAATGGCCTTTACCTAATTAGGTGAAACTGACTAATTGTTCTTGAGAATAAAATGAGAACTGAAAGGTCAGTGTCTTAGGCAGAAATAAATGCAGCCTATGTGATGGAAAATTAGTTGATCTGTATAACTGGTTGATTTCAGTGACTCAACTCATAATATATAAACATGAAATTAGCTTATTTTCTCCAAAATGATTAAAAACAGTGTTCTGTCAAAACTCACTTTTCCTCTGGGTGGTAGACTCCCCAATGACATATTAATCTAACTGTACCAGTTTGAGTTATGTTTAACTAAAGAGTCTTTTCCTACTATTGTTTATTCACTTGTTGTTTGTTTGTTTTCTAGTGGAGACAATAGAAGATTAGGTATTAAATAAGTCCTAGTTTGGGTGTTTGGTCAAAGTATTTGGCCTCTTTGAGCTCAGATTTCTAGTTTTGAAAGAGTCCAGTTTATTTAAAAATTCCTCATTTAACTCAAAATGCTCTCTGGCTCAAGCACAGGTATACTTGTGGTTTTAGTTTCTTGGAAGGGGGTGCCCTTCTCACATCCCTCTCATTGTCTCCTGTAAATATAACCTTTAGTTTGGAAACAGGAAGGAAATAGAATATAATTCCTTATAAGACTGTGTGTGGTGAGGTTGCTATCCCATTTTTGTCTGTTATCAAGACACTTTCAGATAGTTCAATGGTGGGGGGTGGGAAATGCTGCTCATAATTCTTTCCGTTTTCCACTATACTCCTTTCATTTAATCCCCATTTTTCCTGTCAGTTGACTCTAGAGCCTATTGCTACAGGAGTCTTAAAGTTTAATTGGTGGCTCACATATGAGGCAATGGTACTTGAAACTGACTTTGCCAGGGAGAACATTGGATCCATGGTGTTATCCATGCCAAATGGAGGTAGTGTTGACATCCCCCTGAAATTCCCATTTCTCCACCCTCTGTCTCTTTCCTGATCCTTTGACAGTGTTCCATCAGCGTTCTAGCCCAATGCTGCCTTTAATGGAATTGGAAGAAAGATCTGCTTCCTTAAAGGATGTAACATTGTTCCAGGTTTCATAGATTGATTTTGGAGCATGAGTTGTATTTCAGTCCTTGTTTGCAACGTCAGCTAGAGCTTAATGCAGGGCACAGCCTCTGTAATTATACTTGGCAACCTTGAGTATTGGCACTCAGCCTGTTAGACCAGTTCACAGTACTCTCAGATATAAAATGATTCCTCTCACCAGCAGGATCACATTGTGTGAGGACTGTTTGGGTAGCAATAATTTTATAGTAAGGGCTGTTAAATTCCTTGCTCCTGACATGAGGAGGAAAGGACAAAAGAAAGATTGTTGCTTCAGAAACCCTGTATTGTGCCAAAAGGCAATCTCTTGTAGACATTTTCTTATAACTCTAGATGATAAAAGTTTTCAAGCCATTTGGCCTCCCTGGCTTTTGAGAGCAGAGGAGTCATGTGGCTTCTTTGCAATTGTCTGTAGAGCAGTGGTTCTTAACAGGGGAAACTTTTGGCCCCAAGAGAATATTTGGTAGAGTCTGAAAACATTTCTGGTTGTTATAATTGGGGAATGGCTGAGGGGGGTGGGGTACTACTAGTGTCTAGTGAGTAGAGGCCAGGGATGCTGCTAAACATTTTACAGTGAAGGAGATACTCCTACAACAAAGAATTATCTAATACCAAATGTCAATAGTTTTGAGGCTGAAAAATTCTGCCTGACAGGATTGAGTAGATTTTTTTCTCACATTGCTAGGGGTCAGGAAATTATTTTACCCTAATCTCTCACATTAAGGAAACAGAAGAGCTATATTTTCACTTTTGAATTTTCATTAGCCATGGCTCTGAACAAATCTGTGCCTCAATTTCTTCTATCAAATGAGATGAAAGTATTTGTTGAACTTTATGAAGTGGTCATGAGGGTTAAGTGAGATAATAGATATGAATATACTTTGAAAAAAATTCAAAACTCATTATTTCTGTTACATTGAGAACTTTCTAGACACAAAAGCATTCTGGCAGACTATAGCTGACTTACTCCTACTTTATTCCCTTGCTTAACTGTAACATCAAGCCATCCATTTTACAAATACATCATTTGTTTAGACATAGGATACGTTATTTAGATGAGAGAATTTGTTTGAAGTGATTGTCTTTTCTATTCATCTCTTCTTTAGCTTTATTTCTTCTCTGTCATCACAATTTTTTTCGTCTGTGTTGACGTAGTATATTATCTACAGCTCTGAAAAATTTTAATTTAAACTGGGGCTAGTTTATGAATTAGTAGATGACTTCACGATCACATGGAAATGACACATTTTCTCTGCATTTCATCTCCATTTCACTGGAATTCTAGATAGGAATCTTAAGCAGATACCATTACTCCTTTTTCCTTGGTTCAAAAGGTTGTGCATACTAGTTATATTTATGTTTAAATGTGTTATTAATTTACGATTTTAATATTCTGTCATTTGACCTTCTCTGTGCTAAGCTTTCTAAATTGCACTTTAGTTTCTTAGATTTGCTGAAGTGGTTGCACAGAAATGAAGAGTACAGCAGACCTTATAATGCTGTTCTTTATTTTGCCAGGGAAAGAAGATCCAACACTTGACATATCTGGGGTATAGATGAATATGTAAGAAATGGGAGTTTAATAAAGTAAACATTCTTTGATTTCATCTACAAACTTTATGTATCTTCTTCCTTTCCTCCCATATCTTTTAATAAGAGAAAAAGCATTCTTATACACCTTTTGGGAGGACGGGTGGTGGTGGTAAACACTGGCTTAAAAATTTGTAAATTCTGAGCTCTCCTTCCAGTACACAGAATACATGTATCATGAATCAAAGTGAAGATATCCTTAATAGGCATATAATCAATCAAGCAATTGCTGAGTTTGCTTTATGACAGTAGTGTAGTTGCTGAAATAGTATAATAAAACATCCCCACACAATCGCCAGAATTTAAATAGCTATTTAATCCAGATTGACAGATAACATTATGATGAAACATAAGGACATCAACTCACCCCAGCAGTTCCCAGGACTTTAGGGCACTTTACTGCCCTGTTCTGGACAATGCCTTGCCCATTTCTGGTGCTTAGTGAGTGTTAAAAATACCAAGACTGGGGCGTGCTTCTTATTTTCCACCAGGGACATTTATAATTCTCTGCTTCATGTGCTTTCTAATTCTTCATGCTCAACGATGAGAATGAAAATTAATTACTCTAAGAATATGAATGTCGCCTTGACAAATCGTTCCTCTTCTGTTAAGTAACGTTTGCATTGGTGAAACAGGAGGTCCCTGGACTCTGTTTTGTTGTTGTCCTGGTCCCCGACTCCTTCTTTTGCTGCCCTAAGATCTTTTTCAAATGTCAGTACTGAACAAGAGTAATTGCCTTTTAATTTGGGTCTGGAATTTAGAGGTGATTTATTTTAAAACCTTCCTAAAAATTTCCTAAGTGTGGCATTTATGTTTACTAGAAATTCCCCCATTCTCTATCCTTATCATTCTGCCAAAGATGTCACTTTGATTTCTAATCTGCACATTCTTGGGAGCATGGGGTCTCATCTGTCTGAAAAAGATGTAAGCTCATTTGAGTTTCAGTTGATTTATAGTTCTTTTTTGACCTTTGCTACTAATAGCTGGAAGAGAACAAAACCAGACACGTCAATCACTGTCCAGATTTTTATAGCTATTGATTGTTTCTTGAAAGATTGTAATGCCCATTTTATTTATCTATATACCATAGAAGGGAAAAGACATTTATAGTGTGTAAAAAAAGAAAGCCATGGCTAGCTAGCATCATCCAGATCTGCTGGTAATGAAGTCATGGCAATTAATTACTAGCAATTAAATATAAATGAACAGAAATCACACCAAGGAGAAATTAAAAAACATCTTAATCTCTTGAACTCTTTTGGCATTATCATATTTAATGCTCTGTAAAGCATTGAATCAACTAGTTTTCCTGGTTTTTATTAAGCTGAGTACTTCCTTCTTGATGGTTTTGTTCACATTTTGTAAATTCCAAAGGAAGGCTCTACCTCTGACTAGTCTCTTGTACTATTATCCATGGTCTATCCTTCCTTCCTCTTACTGGCCCTCACGCCTTGAAGATTTTTAGCTCTGGGGTAAAAACTGCCATTCTCTCTAATACAATTTCTCCATATTGATGATTTCCAATACTCTTTTCTTCAACTTCTTGAATTTTATCCTTCCAATGATTTTGTCCTCCATCCTGTCTTAGGCACACTTCATTGCCTAAACCCTCAGCCAGCAGTTCTCAAGGGTTGTTCAGTGTATCCTTGAGGTACCGGAGATATATCCAGGGGGACTGTGGGATGAAAACTATTTTCATAATATTGCTAAGATGTTCCTTATCTTTGCACTCTCCTTCTCTGATGAATGCACAATAATTCCCAGAGGCTGCATAGTAGGTAGTCTAACAACAGTTTGAATGCAGAAGCACATATGAGAACCCAGATATTGCCTTTTCAGACAAACGTTTAAAGTGATGTACAAAAATGTAAAATAATGCCACTCTTCTGATTAATTTTTTTGCTTTGGAAAACATAGTTATTTTTCATGAAATATGTACTTTATGCTAACATATGATGGATTTATTATTACCTTAAGTTTAATTAAGTAAATATTTTTAAATTTCCTCAGTTTTAACTTCTACTAAAGGAAAATATAAATATGTATAATCTACATTAAAAAGATTTTTTTTATCAATAGTTTCTTTTTTTTTGCATGGGCAGGCACCAGGAAATGAACTCAATAATTTTTAATAGGAAAAGGTGTCCAGAGACCAAATGTTGACAGTTGCTACTCTTTACCAAATTTCTTAAGCTATCTAAAAAGGTGAAAAACCCCTTTTTCTTGTTAGAGTTGCTTGTTTTATAATTCCTAATCCATCCAAGATTGATTCTTTTGGATAATGAAAGAGAAATAAATTACTTAAATGGACATAAAAAATGCAAGAGGATTGATAAAATGCTTGTCAAATTACTGGAAAAGTTTCGAATTATTTTACTATTAATTTTTGCACTTGTCTCAATGTCAACTGGTAGTGAGGACCACAGATTGGCTCTGTTGCATGATATTGCTTTGTGTAGCAATAAAAAAAAAATGCCCTAGAGCTTGCCACTGCCATTAGTAGCCACTCTTCCACAGAATAGCATCTTGTGCTCTTATCACAACTACCTGTCTTTTCAGATCACTCTCTGGTACTGGCTTGTTGCAATCTTTGGGGTTCTTTGGTTTACATTTATGCCTCTGTTACATGACACTCTCTCTCTCTGGTCTCCTCTTGTGGATTTCTCTATTTTCTGCTGACTTCTGACTTCTGTTGACTGCATCTGAACTTCCTCTACCTTATAAGGACTCCAATCATATGGATTAAGGCCCACCCTGACTCATATTGGCCTCCTCTAAATAGGATCTTTGAAGATCCTATTTTCAAATGGTCTACACCACAAATTATAATACTTTCAAAATCTTATTTATAAATGGGTTCACACCCATGGGTACACAGATTAGGACTTGGGCATTTTTATGGGCAGCATGATTTAATCCCCAATACACTGTTACCAACATTGATCACCTTTTGGATTATTGCAATACCCTTTATACTTGGTATTTCTGTGTCTGAACTTGCCCCATTTCATTTATTTTCAATAGAGTCACACAAATGCATTCCCATTTCAGACTAAACGTTTGTCATAGCAATAACTCTAAAATAATACTAATTGTCCAAATTTGAAAGCTTTTCAGAGTGAAAAGGTAAATAATAATAATTATTCTGGAGGAGCAACCATGAACTTGAACTCTGAGGAAAACTGGATATATGGTCACCCTAACAAAAAAGTCCTACATGAACTGCCCCTTGTCTTTTTTCTTCCTTATTTACTTCTGTCCACCTGGTTTATAACTTATCTATCTTATGTATTATCTATTTTTCTATTAGAATATAAGACCCATGAAGACAGAGATTAGTTTTTTCTGTTTTGTTGTATCTGCTATGCCTAGAATGCTCATCAGAATTTTGAATAAGCTTCTTAAGGAAGTAAAGTTCTATAATTCGTTTCCACAAATACATATTGAGCAATTATCAGGATACATGTTCCATGAGAAAAACTGTAAATTCCTTAAAGAATGTATAGACTCATCAGGGTGTTATTTTGCTGTTTTTCAAAGTAAAACATTCACTAAGATTTTTTAAAATTACGAGTGGTGGGTCTATTAATTCAAATGCATTTATTGTATTGGGATGATTCTACGACACAAGTTCCCAGTCCTGTGGGATCGCTGACACTCTTGAAGGAGACAGACATGTAAAACATCAATTCTGTGTAGAGTACAATGCCTCGGGAGTGGTCAAAATATTATGAAGCCTATGAATTATGGTGGCGAAGGCATGTCCATTTACTTAGGTTGGATTGTATGACGTGTGAATAAAATTGGTTAAAGATGAACAGAGAGTACAAGTGCCAGAGAAAATGTGCAGAAAGAAATGTATCTATTCATTATTGGTAGCAAAGCTGAGAGGTACAGCCCCTCTATGGGGGTTCCACAGAAGCTAGGGGTGGGGCTGCCATATGATCCTGCAACTCCTTTGCTAGGTACATACATACCTTGAGGAACTGAAAGTGGGGACTTGAATGGACATTTGCAGACTGGTGTTTACCATGGCAGTGTTCAGGATTTGCAATGGGTGGCGGTGGCCTAAGGGTACAACGACTGAGGAATGGAAGGGGTAACTGTAGAGTTTACATACAAGGGACTACTGAGTGGCTGCAAGAAGGAATGAAGTTGTGAGGCTTACAACTAGGTGATGAAACTTAAGGGCAGCATGTTGAATAAAATGTGAGAAACAAAAAGACAAATATTAACACACCTCACTCATATGGATTAGCTATAGTATACAAACTCAGAGAGTTGAAATCGAGAGCATGGGTTATCAGGCTGGGGCCTATTGTAAAGGTTCCTAAATTGTAAGCAGTCACATATATATTTAGGAGTTGTATCTGATATTTCTAAATTCTGAGATATTGGACTATTTGTATATAACCTGGTCATTCTCTGAAACGTCGGGTATTTATGTGACACCTGAGACTCAGTTAGAGCACTGAAGCTATGAAAGTCAGCATGATCCCATTCAGCAACTGTTAAAAAAGCTGGAAGGGTGCTCAGACTTCATCAAGATATGAAGGAAGCTGATCTGGAGACGATTAAGGTAAGTCAGAATACAGGGTCCACATTTTCAAACTTCAACCTCTATGTGAGATCAAAGGGAGAGATGTTTATTTGGTGCAAAATTTATGTTTTGGGTAGCAAAATTTAACTTATTTAACTTGTATGGTCAGTTTACTTGAACACCATAATTACATGGAATCTTGAATAGGGTGTGAGATCTTGTTGGTTTGTACAGGTTAGTGTGATGCCCTGATATATCCCAGAGTAATTTGGGCAGAGAATAAAATGTATTTGCAAAAGTCCCCTTGGGGACTGGGGAGAAAGGAGGAAATATTAAACTTCCCCATCTGGGGAATTCCTGATAGTCTTTTAAGCAGTGGGGACAACCAATTCAATAAGCTGAGCCCTCAATCTTGGGGCTCCCCCTATAAAGTTTATTCCTGCAAAGAAGAAGCTAAGCCTACTGATAATAATGCCTAACAGTCACCCCCCAAAAGCCTCTTTTGTTGCTCAGATGTGGCTTCTCTCTCTCTAAGCCATCTTGGCAGGTGACACACTGCCTCCCCTCTATGTGGGACAGGACTCCTAGGGGTGCAAATTCTCCTGGCAACATGGGACCTGACTCCTGGGGATGAGCTGGGACCCAGCATCATGGCATTGAGAAAACCTTCTTGACCAAAATGGAAAGGGAAATGAGACAAAGTAAAGTCTCAGTGGCTGAAAGATTTAAAACAGAGTCAGAAGGTTATCCTGGAGTTTATTCTTATACATTATATAGATATCCGCTTTTAGTTTATGAAGTATTGAAGTAGCTGGAGGGATTCACCTGAAACTATCGAAATGTGTTTTAGTAACCTTGATTCTTCTTTTAAAAATATTTTTATTGACAAATCTTGACACATAAACATTCCATGTAGCTTTGATTCTTGAAGAAGGCTGTATAACTATATAGCTTTTATAATGTGACTGTGTGATTGTGAAAACCTTGTTTCTGATGCTCCTTTTATCCAGGATATGGACAGATGAGTTAAAAAACATAAGGATAAAAATAAATAAAAGGGAAGTTGAAGAGTAAACACTGGGTAGAATGAAATACTGTGGGTCAATGAGAGGGAAGGTTAAGGGGTATGGGATGTATGAGTTCTTTTTCTTTTCTTTTTATTTGTTTTTCTGGAGTGAAGCAAATGTTCTAACAATGATCATGGTGAAGAATACACAACTATGTGATGATATTGTGAGCCACTTATTATATAAAATGGTTGGACTGTACATATGGATATTTCTCAATAAAAATATATTAAAAAGATTATATCATTAGATCCCAGTTGGAGATATGCTGATTTAAGAAAGTAAAATCTCATTCTTTAAGAAAATGTCTTTTGCTTATGATGTTTCCATAAAAAAATCCTTTAAAAATATTATGAAGCCGAGGTACTCAGTATGCTCCATATGCCTAAATTGGGATGGGGTTCTCTGCTCAACTAGCTGGAGAACATTTACAGAATAGTTATGGAATATTTGTCTATTTGTTTTACCTGCATTAAATCATAAAATAAGCTCAATCTGAGGTCTCCAAATCTTGAATTTACATCCCCTATCAGTGAAAATTTTGAGCATGAGCTGCCTATACAGTAAAGTAATATATATGTATTTAAGAACATACAGAGACAAGAATTGAAAGTGGATGTAATGAAAATCAAATATAATGATTTTAAACTACATTTTTATTTGTTATTTATTAAGTGAATAGTTATAGAGTGACATTGTACTCTCACTAACATAATATTTTAGTGTGAGCAATGTGGTTGAAATTCTATTATTTTAAACTGTTAGCAGTACCAGTTTTCATCTAGAGATTTGAAGATCCAATTCATTTAATTTTGATCTTACTTTAAATTTCTGTCATAGGTAAAAGAGAGACTTCACTAAGACAACCAGATGCAAAGGCAATAAATGCAATATTGGTTGTACTTTCTAAATTATGACCCTCATTTTGCCCTATATATTAATCATGTAAATGTTTACCTTCAAGTTTGACTAGTTAATATCCATTTGCCTGGTATTCATTATGAAGTTTTCTTTCAAATTATTTGGCTGATGCTGTCTTTAAAAATCTTTAACATTGCATCCAAAATCCACTGTAATCCCTTGCCTTGGAGGATTTGTAAATAGGTGAGAAAATTCTTTTTATGAGAATATGGTGTTTTTTCAGTAAGCTTTTAATTTTAGAATGGTTTCGGATTTACAGAAACATTGCATAGATCTAGTGCAGAAGTTCCCTTATAGCTCGTACCCAGATCCACCTCTCTTAACATCTTATCCTAGTGTGGTACATATCACACAACTAATGAACCAATGTTGAAAGATTATTATTTACTCCAGTCCATACTTAATTCAGATTTCCTTAGTTTTTACGTCACGTCTCTTTTTTTGCTCAAGCATACAACATTGCATTTAGTCATCATGTCTCA
Organism: Myrmecophaga tridactyla; assembly: GCA_004026745.1. NCBI lineage: Eukaryota > Metazoa > Chordata > Mammalia > Pilosa > Myrmecophagidae > Myrmecophaga > Myrmecophaga tridactyla. The sequence continues at coordinate 71,017 of PVIY010003752.1, forward strand.
GGTTCTCTAGAGAGTTTCTCAGACTTTCCTTGTTTTGATGACCTTGCAGTTTTGAGGAATACTGGTCAATGTATTCCTAAATAAATGTAAACTTAGAATGTTTCCAAGTTTCTAAATATGCAGATTCAAATATTTTTATAGATGACACAAATCATATTATATTACTTTCTGTAAGGAAGTCATATAGATACTGTAACAAATAAAAACTGCCATTTTAACGATTCTCTTCTTACCACTTTCCAAATACAGCTTCTTTATTGTTTATTGTTAAAACATCACCTTTACATTGAAAGGTCAGATTACTCATGGTTATCATTATTTTTTTTTAAGTTTTTTTGGTACGTATGGCCAAGTGCCACATGTCCCAGGGAACAAGTCACCAAATTTTTGGTTGTAGAAATGTTTTCTTGTAGAATGAAAGATACACCACTCATTTTTTAGTTCAACAACTGTTTTAAAACTTTAACGCAAAATAACAAATACATCTCTGGGTTGTACATCAATTTTCTTGTTCTCTCCCTACATCGTTGCTGAGGTATTGTAAGAGCTCCACTGTATTTTAGAAATCTCTTTGAAAATGAGTTACTCAGTGACATCCTGCAGCACTTTGTATACGTCTAGCTTTGATTTTGCTGCACTAGCTTGACTCTGAATGATGAAGTGGACAGATTACAAGTATGGGCCTATCTCTGATTTTTCCTCATAATTCTTTCTTTATTCCTATCAAAATACTTGCTTCAATACTGTTTTAGTGCATATTTTGTGAAAGAAAAAATTTTTAATTAAAGAGCTTAACTTTCTGGGCATAATTTAGCTTTTATGGTACAGTTTTCATTTGGTAGTGCACAGAGAGTTCAAGGTGTATTTTATTTTGAACAAAATCAAGCAATTACTGTATGCCTATTCATATTAAAATATCTGTACTTTCCTCTGACTATATAGAAAACATCCTACCATATATAAATTGTCCCAGTTCTTATTTCTTCTACTCTCCAGCATGCATTCTACACATTTTCAAAACTATTTGCTCATAGGGAAAGTCATAGTATTTTGCCTACATATTGTGTGTGTGTGTGTATGTGTGTGTGTGTGTAGGTGTTCAGCTAGTTTTACCAGGGAAAAGAAGAATCAGGGTGTGTGAAGAACTAGATAGTGTATAGCTTTTGGAAAATTCTCTCATAATAGGAAAATGCAAAAGAGGATTTTATATCTATCATGAAGTTTAGTAAATTTTGTAAAACTAAAATGACTTTTAAAAATGTGAAAATTATGGGGCTGTGTCTTCATGTTCTGATTGTTCATTTTTAAGATATCTTGCTTATTGTGATGGCTACACATTATTGTTAAATAAAATCTCAAGGCACATATTTATGATAAGATTGTTAATGGTGGTAGATATAAATTCACATTTCAAATAAACTTTTTGATAATTTTACATTTTTGGTCTTGTTCTTGTTAGGTGCCATATTGCAGTTTTCTGCTCATAAGGTTGACTGAAGAAATGTCAACCTTACCATTTTTTTGTTATTCTGTTGGACTTACATTGTTCTTATTATGTACAATTTGTTGTTTATTTGCCTGGAAATTTTTGAGCCACTTGTCCATTTTGTGGAGGTTAGTTTGGTTAAAGCTAGATAATCTGATGGATAAATGTACCTAACCATGCACATGTAGACATGTTAAGGCCCTCTTATCCACTCTTCCACCTTGTCACCATCCCACTCTCCCCAGAAGATACTGAAATATGTAAACTTATGTAAACTGAGTGAGGTAGAGTGCCAACATGTATTTAATATTACTATCCAAATAAACATGTGAAGAAGGCCTCATATTTTCCTCACATCCAGGGTGGGTCATAATGCACCATGCCTGGGACGCATGCACCCCACTTTGAGGCTCACTGGGGAGAGCCTTTTTAAAGATATAACTGTTTGATTGAGCCTCACTTACTTCAAGAGTCCTGTCAGATAATATAACAAGGCCTCCTAGCAGCAAGCAGTTATATTTGAATAGATGGGAGAATAGGAGGCAGAATGCTGAATCAGAGCATGGTTGGAGGCGGTAGAGAAGGGAAGATGAACACTGAAGTCAGATTTCTGGCTCAAGATGTGGCTCTGCCCTGTGTGTGCAAATCCTTAACACAGCTCTTCAGGGCCACATGATTTAAACTAATTTTATGATAAATTTTGAAGAAGTTTTCTACTTCTTTTCAAATAAAATTGTTATAATTGCATTTAAAGAATATGTAGTCATTTTAAGTTCTCATTGTAAAATACAAAAGAGGATAAAGAAAAAAGTGAGATATGTAATCCTATACTTTAGTATATTTTCCTCCCTATGTCCCTGTGTGTGTATTTTCATAGTGGGGTCACATTGTATATAGATTTTGATTTGCTGCTTTTGGTACTTAACTTTCTGCTGTGGGGGTATTAATATGAGTGGTAGTTATAATGTGATGGGGAAGTGCATGGACTATAGGGCCAAGTGGTCTAGAATCATATCTCAGTTCCTCCTACAATCTATGTCATCTTGGGCACGTGACAATTTTTCTGGGTCATAGTCAACTAGCCTATAAAATGATAATGGTTCAGACTGAATAGGAATCTTAAAAAAATAATTGAATTCAAAGATCCAAGAAACCTGAAGCAGTACTTGGCATACAGTGGCCACATAACAAATATTAGACATTATTATCGAGTTCTTATTCATGACCTTTTTAAAACATTCACAACTGCATATTATATCCTAGACATATAACATAGCTTATTTAATCATTCTCTTTGTTTTAATATTATAAGCATTCTACAATGAACACAACTGTAAATAAATATATTTTTTTCCTTTAGGCCAAATCTTGGATCAAAAATATTAGTATTTTTAATGCAATTTTGTGGACATATATTCACATACTATATAATCATCCAAAGTATACAATCAATGGCTCACAGCACCATCATGTATTTGTAGATTCATCACTACAATCAATTTTAGAACATTTTTATTACTCCAAAGAAAAAAAAATAAAAATAAATAAAAGAAACACCCAAGCATTCCAAATCCCTTATATCCCCACTCTTATTTATTTATTTATTTTTGTCTTTATTTTCTTACTCATCTAGCCCATACACTGGATAATGGGAGAGTCAGTCAAAGCTTTTCAAAATCACATGGTCACACCATAAAAGCTATATAGTTATATACTCATCTTCAAGAATCAAGGCTACTGGATTACAGTTCAACAGTTTCAGGTATTTCCTTCTAGTTATTATAATACACTAGAAACTAAGAAGGGATATCTTTATAATGCCAAAGAATAACCTCCAGAATGACCTCTTGGCTCTATTTGAATTCCCTTAGCCACAGAAACTTTATTTTGCTTCATTTCCTTTGCCCCTTTTGGTGAAGAAGGCTTTCCCAATGATCCAATGGTCAGGCTCATCCTGGGAGCCATGTTCCACATGGGGGGAGGGTCATGAGTTGACCTGTGGAGTTGCCTTACAGAGAGAGGTCACATCTGAGCAACAAAAGAGGTTCTCTGGGGGTGACTCATAGGCCTAATTATAAAAAGGCCTAGCTTCTCCTTTGCATGAATAAATTTCATAAGGGCATGTCCCATGATCGAGGGCTTAGCCTATTAACATGGGAGTACTCAATGCTTGTGATAATATCAAGAATTCTTCAGGTGGGAATGTTTTAATATTTCCACATTTTGCCCCAGTTCCTCAAGGGGATTTTGCAAATACTTTTTAATTTTCTGCCCAAATTACCCTGGGATGTTTCAGGGTATTGAACCTACCTGTACAAAGTAATAAGATCCCATTTCCTATTTAAGATTCCATGTAATTAGGTTGTTTGCAAAAACTGATTATGCAGGTTAAATCAGATAGTGGTCAACAGAAAATAGGAATTTTGTACCAAATAAACATCCCTTTCTTTGGTCTCACACAGTAGTTGAATTTTTTAAATATAGTCAATATCATTGTTTAGCCTGTATTCTGATTTACCTTAGTCCTAATCAGATCAGCTCCATTCATATTTTTAATTGAAGTCTGATCTCTTTTTCAGTTTCTTTAACAGTTGCTATATGGAGTAATGCTGACTTTCAGAACTGCAGAACTCTTTCAGAGCTGAGTATTAGGTGTCGTACAGATACCTAAACTTCTAGGGAATAACCAGGTTTTACACAAAGAGCTCAGCTTCTTAGAATTGAGAAATAACAGTTACAACTCAGTAGTAGATGTGATCACTGTAAAAGCTTACAGTCTAGGAAACTTATAATAAGCCTTATTGAACATTGTGTATTCCTTAATCATCAATGGCCCAATCACTGCCCCTGATAACCTATGCTCTCAGATTCAATTCTCAGAGTTTGCACCTTATGGTTAACCCATATTAGTGAGGCTTTACAATATTTGTCTTTTCATTTCTGGATTATCTCACTCAACATAATGTTCTCCATGTTCATTTACCTGGTTGTATGCTTCACTACTTCATCCCTTCTTGCACCCACTCAATCTTCCACTCTATGTATACACCACAATTCACCCTTCCATTTTCCAGTCGATGGATCCTTAGGCTACCTCCATCCATTGCAAATCATGAATAATGCCACAATAAACACCAGTGTACAAATACCCATTAACGTCCCTGCTTTCAATTCTTCCAAGTATGTACCTATAATGGGGTTACAGGATGATATGGTGACCGTATAACTAGCCTCCCACAGACTCACCACATTGCCTTCCAGAGGGGCTGCACCATTCTACTTCCCTAACAACAGTGAACAGATATATCTCTCTCTCCAAATTTTCTTCAGCACTTGTATCCTTCTGTTTGTCTTTAAAACAATTTTATTCATGCACCATACAATCCATCTTAGGTACACAACCAATGGCTCGTGGTATGCATTTATACCACCATTTATAGTTATGCATTCACTACCACCATCTATATGAGAACATTTCCATTTCTTCTGCAAAGAAAGAAGAGAAAAAAAAAGGAAAAGGAAAAAGGAGAAACAACAACAACGACTAGAATCCCATACCCCACCCTTAAATTCCCCTCTTATTGACATTTGGCTTTGGTATATTGCCTTTTTACAATTAATGTAAGCATAACACAATGTTATTGTTAATTATAGCATTATTTAGCATTAATTGTAGTTTTTGCATATACTATCCCATTTCCAGCACCTTACACTATTGACATTCATTTGTTCTCTCTCATGTAAAAACTTTCTTATATTTGTGCATTTAGCCATCATCATTTTTGACTCTACATTTTGCTAAGTTACACAAAGCTCCAGTTTTTATCCTCTATCTTTCCTTCTGTTGTCGTGCATGCCCCTAGCCTTCCTCTTTCACTTTGAATTTATTTTTGTCCTTGAATTGAACATGTGTCTCTTGTAGACAGCATATAGCTGAGTCCTGTTCCTTAATCCATTCTGCCTGTCTATGTCTTTTGATTGAGGAGTTTAATTCATTAACACTTAATATTACTGTAAAGGTAGTACTTTCTTCTACCATTTGGTCTTTCGGATTTTTGTCATATTCTTATTTTTTTTCTCTTTTTACCCTTAATTATAATCTTAATTTCTGCACTGTTCTTTAAAACTCTCTCTTGTATTTTCCTATCTGTTTGCAGTTCTCCCTGTAGTATTTTTGTAGAGAAGGTCCCCTGTTCACAAACTCTCTCAGTGTTTGTTTGCATGAAAATATTTTAAAATCTCTCTTATATTTGAAGGACAGTTTTCCTGGACATAGAATTCTTGTTTGCAGTTTTCCTCTTTCAGTGTCTTAAATATATCATACCACTGCCTTCTTGTTGCCAACCTTTCTGCTGAGAAATCCACACATAATTTTATTGAGCTTCTCTGCTTTGTGCTGGATTACTTTTCTCTTACTGCTTTCAGAATTCTGTATCTTTGACATTTGACAATATGATTAGTAAGTATCTTGGAATAGTTCTATTTGGATCTATTCTGTTTGGGGTATGTTGTGCTTCTTGTACCTGTAATTTTATACAGTTAATGAGAGTTGGGAAATTTCAGTGATTATTTCCTCCACTTTTCTTTCTGTCCCATTTCCCTTCTCTTCTCCTTCTGGGAAACCCATAGTATTTATATTTATGTGCTTCATGTTGTCATTCAGTTCCCTGAGACCCTGATCATATTTCTTCCATTCTTTTCCCTATCTGTTCTGTTGTGTTTAGAATTTCAGATTTCTTGTCTTCTAGTTCATTTATCCTTTCTTCTGTCTCTTCAAATCTGCTGTTGTATGTCTCCATTGTGTTTTTCATCTCTTCTACTGTGCCTTTCATTCACATAAGTTCTGTGATTCGTTTTTTTTTCATCTTTTTGAGTTCTTCTGTATGGTCACACAGTGTCCTCTTTATATCCTTCTTCTCTTCTGCCATATTTTCCTTCACCTTATTGATTTGATTTGTTGATTTGATGTAGAAGATTTGTTTGAAGGAATTTAATTAGCTGCTTCGATTCTTGTATCTCATTTGAAGTGTTAGTTTGTTCCTTTGACTGGACCTTATCTTCATTCTTCCTTGTATGATTCACAATTTTTTGCTGATTTCTAATCTGATTTCCTTCATTAGTTTATTCTGGAAGTTATTTTCACTCTTTTACCTAGGTTTTTCTTGTTCTCTATCTTTTCTTTGATATTCAGTTCGACTTATTCTAGACCTGTAGCATACCCTGTTTAAGTTATCAGAATTTTTCCTCTAGCATCTGTTTAAACTGTTAAGAATTTTTTTTAAGTTCTTGTTTTTCTGATTCTTGCCCTGCAAGACAGGATTGACTGCAATCAGAATTCCCAGACAAGAGAGGCCCAGGACTCAGGAAGAGTGTGTAATCAGTATCAAGTTTCCCTGAGGATGTGGCCCAGCAGGTCACTAGTCTTTCTGGTGAGGCCTCTTAATTCTGTACTTTTCTTGTCCTGCACAGCATGTGGCACTACTCAGCCTGCAGGTCCCTGCTGGCATAAAGTGATGCAATGCCTCTAATTCTCAACAGATCCTATCCCTGCCTGAGGCATTGTTGAGACAGAGGCTGAGGCAGAAGGCAAGCCTAAACTATTTCTATTTTCCAGCCCCTAGGGTCTGAAATCCTGAATGAGAGTCACCACCTATGCTAGGCCCTGCCACTCCCCTTTTCTTGGGAAAGATATGCTCTTTAGCAAATTATCTCCTCCACCTGACTAGTTACTTTGTCTCACACATGTACCTTGAGAATGCCTTTGCCTATGTCAGTGTTAACAATTGAAAATACTTTTGTTTAATTGCCTGCTAAAAAATTAAAAAAAAAATCTTTTCAGAGCTGGTCCCTGGTCCCCAGTCCCCTAGGTCCGCCAGTCAAGAGCAGGCATTGGTACCTGGGTCTATGTGCCCCTTTTCTAGTATTCTGAACTCAGCCAACTCCAAAAGCATGTTTTGTTTTGCTTTTTTTCCCTTGTCAGCTCCACCTCCTCTCTGCCAGGGAGAGACCTCAGGGTTCCTTTCCTGCTTGCTCTGGGTTTATCTGTGCTGAGAGCTTGTACTCAGCAGTCCAAATTTGTCAATTAAATCCTCAAATGGAGCTTGTTTGATCTCTCCTTGTCTTGCTCCTAGTAGTGATTGCTTCTTTTCCCACAGGGAAGTGTCTCCAAAACATCCTCCTGTGCCAGTTGGGGAGAAGGACCAGTTTGCACAGTTTGAGAGACTTATTCACAGTTCTGCACTGTGATCTCAGCCCTTCCACCCTTTCCAGACTGGTGCATGATGTCCTGACAATGTTTTAAAGTCACCGATATCTAACAGCTTAGATTTAATCTTTCTTCAATGAGAAAATTACTGCAACTGTTCATGATTTCCAACACAGCAGCTGGAAATCACTATAGCAACAGGCTTCATAAGCAAGTTTGCTTGGGAAGCTGTAGTGGAGTGGCTCACCGAGGAGACCAGAGCAATTTAGCAGGATATGTGGGAAATGTGTGTGTGTGTGTGTGTGTGTGTGTGTGTGTGTGTGTGTGTGGTTTCTTTCATTACTAAATATCTGTTAGCTAGGATCTCACAGGGCCATGGAATGCCTCACACTTGGGGCTGATCAGAGACAGTGGGATGAGCTCCTTGGGAGAGGTGAAGTTGAAGCTGTCTTTGCCCATCTTGGAGATGGAATATGGGTGATGGCTGTGGTCTTTCTGTTGCCTCCTGTGGCAGGAGAAGTGAAGTGATTGAGGATCAGATGGATGGTACAGTACCATTCCACCTGTGGTTGCAAGAACTGACATCAGTATTAGTATTTTTTAAATCTCTTGATTTTATATGTTAAAATATCTCTGCTCTGAACAGTTTTGTTTTAAAGGGATCCTCTCATCTTTATTTAGCAGTCATTAACATTGTAAACAAAATGCTCACCCACTGTTTTGTTTTGCTTCCTTTTTGTTACTGGTAATGGTAGCAAGGTTGAAGAAAAGCCATTAATTTTGAATGCTGACAATTAAGTGGTATGCATTCAGTTGATGAAACAGAAATCTGGTTATCATGGGAAACATACCAGATGCTTTATCTTCAGAAAGAAGAAGTCACAGAGTACATAGTGAAGGATATTAGAAGCCATTTCCTCCAACCTGCTCTTTATCTCTAGGAGATGTTGTACTTTATCAACTCCTTGCTAGCAACATTCACTTTTCTTTAGAATTTTATTACTGATGGTCCTCTTGGTTTCTTCTTACTCTAGATAAATTGCTAAAACAATTTATAAATGCTTTGAAGTGACACATCTTCCATTCACTGAGCAACAAAGGTCTGTGATCAGTACAGACTTCTAGGGACTGAAAACAAGCCCTGTATCAGGTCTTTTTACCATGCAAAGTGCCAGAAACTTATGTGTGACAATAGACTTAGGAAAAGGGTGGGGAGAAATCGGCTAGTGCTTTGAGTCTATCAGGAGCAAAAGCCTATCAATCAATACCTCTATGAATTGCAAGCTGCTAATATGATATCATGGCTTAAACTAAACCATCCACAGACCATTTGTCTGAAAACAAGCCTTTGTCCTCTGTGCAGACTTGATAGATAAAATTTATCTCTTAAAAGGCACTGACAATATAGGGACAATATAGGGACAAAAATATATGTTTGTTTTTACTCAGGTTTTTAAAAAAAGTAACTGAAACAAAGAAAAGTTCCTGGTAAATGTCCATTGCCTTATGTGTAACATGCTTGGATTTAGGACTTCAGAGGCAATTTTATCAGATCTTCTTGATCATGTAAAAAATTCTGTTATATTTCAGTAATTGAATTCTGGGTAGTCCAGCTTCAAAGCAACCATCAGACATTTATTTATTGAGTTCCATGCAGAAACTGACGGTCAATTCAGTCTTTTGAAAAATGACAAAATGGTAAAAACAACAATAAATGGACAAGGAAAATGGCAAGAAACAAACAAACAAACAAATCTGTACTGCTGACATTTGTAGTAGAAGCTGAAGGGGACATAATTATACTCCAGATTTTATCCTTGCCACTTTCGTTCAGTTAACAGTTATCTACTAAGATTTTACCAGAATCAGGTCCTGTTCATGGGGACATGAAAATGAACAAGAACAGGAACTTACAATCTGAATAGTAGTAGTAGTAGTAGTAGTAGTAGTAGTAGTAGTAGTAGTAGTAATACAACTGTTATTACAGAAGGATATATAGAGTATCTTGAGAGTAATGGGAGCAAATGCCTCTTGGTTGAAGTAGATAATTGAAGAGCAGAGAGGCTGGAGAAGTAACATTTGCGCTACGTTTTAAATAAAAATTGAGTGTATGGTGAATGAAAGAAGAGGCATTCAGTGGAATGACCTGAGCAGAAGTGCAGAAGGATGCCTTTCATGTGATGTACAGGGAATTTGCTGTGGGTAGAGAATAAAGGCCAGAAAAGCACAACAAGCTTGTATGTTCCTATGAAAGGTTAGATGTCACCATGGGCAGTGGAACACATCTAGGAATTTAAATTGAGCAGTTATTTAACCATTCCATCATAAAAAACCAACCACACAGTAAGTGGGGCAGTAGCTCTAAAGTTGGGTACATGTAGGTATTGGAAAGAAATATTAAAATTATATTTATACTATTATCTTAAAAATAATCAAACTATTAGATAGTGCTCAATTTGACAAGATGCATCTGAAGAGGCTTTTTCTCTTTCTCCCACCTTTCCACCCACTCGGTGGGCTCGTTCTTTTCTTGCCACTGGATGAAATTTTGGGCCGGTCTCACTGCTTTTCTGATGACTTTTAGGGAGAAGTCAGTAACATTTTGGAAGTAAGAATGCCAGACCCCTGCAAATAATTAAAACTGTGTGCTTCATTTGATGTTAAAGCTTTTTCTCACCCCCAAATGGAATCCTCTTCAGGTTGGGAAGCTGGAATGCAGAAGGGAGAAAGAGGCCAGTTGCAACTTTCCTCCCCTGTTTTCCTCCTTCTTCTCCTGCTCTCCCACTCACCAGGGTTGGATTGGATCAGAGATAGAGGCATGGTGAGTACACTTGTAATCTGGCTTTGGGGCCCTGTGGATCCATGCTAAATCTTTTTTTATGACATACTTTTGAGGTTTTCTTGGAGATTCATCCTATCAGGACCTGCAACTGCAATTCCTACCACATGAGAATTCTGAGCGATGCTTGCTCTTTTTAGTGGGCCTTGAGGATCCCTTAGTCCTTCTGATTCTTGAAAAGGTAGAGACCCTTTCAAAATGTCTCCAGGCCAGCTCCTTACCATCTGGTCTATGTGTATCTTCACTTTCACTCCTGTCAGTGGTGGAAATGTGGGTCACTCCAAGGTCAGTCCCCTCTCTCTAGCTCACTCTTATTCTCTCTCTCTCTTGCTCCCTCTTCTATTGCTTCAGCTGATAGAGCATCACCTCATTCCAGTCTTTAACTTCCACTGAACTCCTGGGATACCTTTTAAGCTATCTGGCTGTTATGACCTGAAGCCTTTCTCTGTTGGCTTGGGGAGAAAGGGAAGTGCCATCCTACCCCAGGGGGAACAGAGGTATTTTATAGCACTCTCAAAATTCCAGATGAATTCACTCTGTAACTGGAGGTGAGTGATCCCTAATTCTTGAAGAACTGTCTTTACCATCTCTTAGCGCATTCTTATAAGTACTTAACAGCTTCCTGTGGAATCTAGATAGGATTTCCTTTTTCAGTAATTCTCAACCTTTAGAATTGAGAGGCATCACTTTTCTCATGCTGTGAAACAAATGATCAAATTAGGATGTAGAAATATTTAGTATATTGTTGAAATTCATAAAGATATCTATCTATATTGGGAGTGCATTCTCAAAAAAGGGTGTTTGGTTGAAAATTGTTCTTGGGGCCCTGGCACAGAACACACTTAGAATGTGTGTGAAAAGGGAGGCACTATTATAATCAGGGGTGGGAAATATTGAGGGCCTAAACCAAAAGGCAAAAATACCAAGGAAGATAAAAGGAGGGCAGAGTCTCTTGTATTTGGAGGCTGATGCTTGCCAAGTATGTATGTGTGGGGGAAAGGGTATAGGACTATGATTCCCTGAGATAGAAAATGTATGGTAGGTTCAGTTGTGTTACAGTCTTGGGAGAAGATTTTTGCTTCTCCTTTTTATCATTCACTTAACAATCAGGAGTTCAATTAAACATATACAGTGTTCTAGATTGATGAAGGATAAGACCAGAGGGCATTAAACATGGTGGTTTAAAGTCAGAGTCTTTGAGTAAAACAAAACAAATCAAAATGGGCGGTGTGACAGTGGAACAGTGCTAGAATTCTCACCTGCCAGACCGGAGACCCAGGTTTGATTCCCAGAGCCTGCCTATGCCAAAATAAACAAACAAAAAGAAACAAAAAACCCTATGTTTGTGTCCCAGCTATGCCATTTTGGGCAATTAACTTAGCCAGTCTTTGAACTGATCTAAACCATTGGTCACTTGCAATTTTTTTGCTAAGTATTAGTATCCTCCATTAGGCAAATTAATAAAAGTACTGGTATTCATCAGAGATAAAGATAATTAAAGCATTTAGATTATCAGCCTCTGGATTGTGAATTTTGATTAGTCTTTCAAAATGCTGACTGACCACCCTGACATGTGTTTTCCCAATTAGGTACCTCAGACATTATTAACCACTCCAGGGCATAGGCTAAAACTAAATAAATACCTAAGTTATATATGTCACTGTGTATGCTGAATTTTTAAATAATTTACATAGAATATAAAACACTCTAAATTCACTCCCCTATACATAAAATAGAGTAGTTTCACTAATGTTATACATACAGGATTGAAGTAAATCATGACTGTAAAGGATTGAGTTCAGTTTCTGGCGCATAGTAGAATCTTGAAAGAAGTCAGTTATTAGGCTGCAAATTGGCATGTGAATTTAGTGGATCGACAAAGAAAATAGCCTCATTTTGGTTGCCAAACCAGTAATTAGTAAATATGAGGTAAGAAATTACTGATCAGGGAGGAATTCTCTTTTGGAGTAGCAAACATTTTGGTGTCCTTCAGAGCATATCAATTAGGTAGCAACACATAATTTTCTCTGGACTTACTCAGGGATGAGGACTTGCCACACAGAAACCAAAGTTGCATTTTATTCTTTACTCTTGCATTTTAAAATATTTACTTAATCAAATATTTGCCAACTTTGAATGGAATTTAGAGAAGCAATTTTCCTTTCAACTGTTACCCAACTCTACTATATATATCTTTCTACCAAAAAAAAAAAAAAAAAAAGTGAGCAGGAACACTTCCAAAGATTTGATTTTTTCTCTTCTCTCCTTTTTTTTTTTTTACATGGGCAGGCACTGGGAATTGAACTCAGGTCTCTGGCATAGCAGACAAGAAATCTGCCACTGAGCCACCATCACACCACCTATATTGGTGGTGTGATTCAAATTTGAATTTGAACATTTTGCTGAATAAAGTTTTGAGAAGGAAAGCTGACAGCTGTCAAAAGAACATTTGAGATGTTTTCCAGTCCTGTGTCCACTGGACCAAAACCCCTCCCAGTGAGGGCTTGTGTGATTTAGGGTATTCTTTATATTTTTATCATACTTTTCCTTTCTGCTGTGCTTCTTTTTCCTTCATTATTGATAATATTTTGATGTCTTGCCATGCACAGCTGGAAATATTGAGAGAAAATGCAGTGTAGTGTAGTGTAACCTCCAGAAAAGCTGTACCTACTGTCAATGATCTAGACATAAAAATGAGAAAGTCAGTAGAATGTGAGCATTGGGCTGTGTGAAAACCCTCGCAATATTTGAAAACATTCATTATGGACTAAGTTGAAGGAAGGGAACTAATATTATTACTACTCACTTTTTTTTAAGTAATGATTGATCTTTCTCTTTTCTAAAACTGTAATTTAAGCAGGAAAATATGTTGCTTCGCCATTGCCATAGCCTTCAGAAATAAGAACAGCTGTTTTGCCAGCAGTATGGATTCCTTTTTCTATAACTTTGGTATTATTAGAAAAAGAAATTCTTTTTCTGATTTTTACAGACCAGCTTCTCTAACGTTTTGGGAATACTCCCATATGTTCTGAATGGGGCAAATTAAAAAAAGCAAAGACTTTTGACTTCATAGAAGAGAAAAAGCTTTTCAAGACTTTTGTTAACCAGAAAGTTCATAATTAGAGTATTAATTTCCTGGAGGAAATTTTTGCTTCTTTGTGTAATTTAAGGGACACATTCTTTATCTATTCCCTCATAGTTTTATGTTTGTACTTGGAATTGATAGTCCAACAAACTAAAAATAGCCTTTGATGCTTGGCTAAAACTAATTTGATTGCCACAAAATGTATTAAAACATGAATTAGTACTCAAAATCAGAGTCTTGTAGGTCATCAAAGAATATGGGAATCAGCTTTCCAAATGACTAATTTCATATTTGTATTTAAGCTAACTGGTACAGCTTTGAAGACATCTGTTTTATGAATACTAGCATTTGGACCATACAAAGGAGAACAGACAGAAACTTCTCTCCCAACAAACCCCTGATGAGACATTAAAAGATCTACAGCTTGTGAATCAGCTGGAGAAATCTGGCTTTGGTACCAACCACCATTTCTCCCACCTGGAGGAATGGTGCTTCATTACTTTGTAGAGCCTCTCAAAGTTATTTGTGGCAAGAGAGAGATTGCAAGATCTTTGGCCAGACCTTGACAAGTAGGTTGAAAAACGGATCCATATGAGAGGCTATGAACAAGATTTTTTTTCAGGAGAGCCAGGCCTGGACATGACCTCTATACGTCTCATTTACAATTTCCTGTAGAGAAATAATTTTTTTATAATTTCTCTATAGGAAATTGTAAAGTATCCTCTATAGTTCCAACGGTGTTAGACTTAATAAATTTGTGTGCTCCTTTAAATTTGACAGGTCATTAAGTTGAGGTAGTTGTGTTAAAGGAGGAAATATAGCACAGAAAAATGAGTGGCTTACAGGTCTTTATCAAAATAGAGGAAATGAGGGACTTCTGGTTTAAAGTTGTAAGATTATGTGTCCATTGAGCTACCATTTTTAACCCATACTGTTTCTGTAGTCCTTTTGTCTTCTGTAGACTCTCAACCTTCAATATGATTTTTTCATTGTTGAGGACTGAATCATGTCCCCCACAAAAGAAATGTGTTAATCTGTGTTCTTGTGAGTATGATCCCATTTGTAAATAGGACCTTTGAAGGTGTAATTTTTAGTAAAGATTTTTAGACTCATTTGTGAATATAATCTTTGATGTTCTTATTTAGATGAGATCAGATTGAATTGGGGTGGGCCTTAATCCATATGAATGAAGTCCCTTATAAGGCAGAGGAAACTTGGAAGCTGTCAGAAAAAGCCAAAAGACGAGACCAAGGAGATGGATCAATGTATGATGGAGGCAGAGATGCAAGCCATGGAACCCCAAGGATTAATGCAAGGTAGCCCGAGAATTCCTTGGACTATAGGAGAAGCATGGCTTGTCAAGACCGTGATTTTGGACTTTTTACTCTAAAACTGTAAGACGATGAATTCCAGCTGTTTAAGCCAATCAGTGTACGGTATTTGTCATAGCAGCCCCGGCAAATTAACTTCTATTGTTTATATTGTAAAAACTATAGGTATACTAAGCATACATTTGCAAAATGCAGTCATATTTCCCTCCTTTTCCCCAGTATTTATGTACACACATGCAGGACCTTGCTTTACCATCGCTTTGCTCTATTTGCAAATCAACATCTAAGTGGCCAGGATCGGTCTGTTTGTGAAGTCAGACATATCACTAAAATCCAATTTAATTTTGGGAAGCAGATATCTATTGATTGTTTCCTAGGCACTGTAATGTAATGTATAATTAATAAAAATAACATTAGCTGACAGTTACAGAATGCTAGCTATGCTTCAGGCACTGATGGTTTATATCTTTTTATGCTTTCAGCAATCCTTTGTAGAAGATATGTTTAAAAACTACCTCTTTCTTTATGAATGAAAAAACTAGAACTCAGATAAAGAATCTTGCTTTAGGTTGCACAGCTAAGAAGGCAGCTGGGACTGGAACCCTGGTTTGCCTGACTCCAAGTGCAAATGATGATGTTGTTTTCATTACAGCATGCTTGCTTTCTTAGCTAGGACCTCCCTAGGTACAATGTGGAGGAAAGCTCCACTTTTATTTCAAAGGTGGTTGAAATCAGAACACCTGGTTTTCCCTCTTAATTTGAACGTTCCTATCTCCTTAATATCCCTCCCTTCTACCCCAAGTATCTAGTTCCCTCATGCAGCCATAGGCCCTCTCATATAGAAACTTAATGGGCTATTTTCCTTAAGAAATGACATTTCTTAATTTCTTAACATTTATGACAACTTTATAAAAGGAATATCAGAAACAAGCAATGGTTATTAAAAATGAGTGACTCACAGATTACAGAATTTCCACAGCTTGTCTAGGTTTTGGTGGAGATGGGAATGTGCCTGAAGCATTCTAAATCTTGTTTCTTAGTTAATTTCCTTCACACAAGGTGAGTGTGGGGAATGTGTTTGCTGGAAGACTGAAGCAAGGATTTTTTTTCAAGCCCCTTTCTTTCCACACCCTCATGCCTAGCTACCCAATGTGAAAATGTGGCTGTGTTAAATCCAACTGTTGTTCAACATCCACAAAGTCCTATGCTTGTAAATATTTCCTTAGAGTACAGTGAATTGGTTTTTGTTGCAAGTGCTTCTAAAATAGTGTTGTGAGTCTTGAAAATAAGAGGAGGTAGCACAGTAAGAATTAAGTACCATGGATCCAATGAGACCATTCCTTGCGTGGATATGCCATTTGCAGCTTATATTTCCTATTGGGGATTCTCATGACCAAGGGAAATTTCGCTGAGATATCCTGCATCTGTTATTATCCTTTGAGGGTACCTTGCTTCTTAAATATATTTTATGTCCTTGGTTGACTAAATCCAGAATATAATCTAGATTTAAAGAGTATGTGTACATTTGCATATATTTGGTGAATTTGTGTGTGTGTGTGTGCTGGGTTTTGGAGATGTAGGCGGCTCTTCCTTAGCCTACCAGAAATACTGTGTATAAAGTGTGTAAAGCTGATGTATTATTTCTCAATGGAGAAATAACCTCTAGATTTCATATCATTTAAGTAAAAATATTTTGTATCATTTTTAAAATTTGAATTTATGTCTTAGCATGGGAAATGGATAAAAAGTAGGAAGTAGCAAACACATTTCTTAAAATAGATAGTGCCCCTAGTTGGTGTGGTTCCCATACAAGTCATCATCTAAAGAAGTCTATTTTGTTAAATTGAGTAGAAGGGCATGTCCTAATCCGTGAAGAATTTGAGATTTTACGCTACTTGCAACCTAGTGAGTTGGCTTGCCACAGTTTCATTGATGCTGGTAGAAGACACAGAATTCCTGGGTTAGAGATGAAGCAGTTTATTACTCACAGAAATACCAGTAGTCTGATAATTACCCTTTTTGCAGGAATTCCCTGAGCCCCAAATCCCAGAAGGTAACATAACAGTGCTGGCTGACACCCCCACACACAGTGGGTTGGGTTACAGAGATGCTGAACTTAGGGAACCTGAGCCTGTCGACGAACCTGCCGTCTTCTCTATCTTCTATATGTTCACTAAACAACTGTCTTTGAACATATGGTCTGAAACAGGCACAATCAGTGCTTTTGCTCATAAGACATGCAGAAGTGCTAGGAACTCATAAAGCATTGTCTCCCAAAAGTTTATTTCTCTGCTTTCCATTTCTTGATGTCTGTTTGTTTTCCTTTTGCAATATCCCTGTCACACCTCTTTGCACCTATGACCAAAAACAACAGAGAAGAAAATGTTCAATCTGTTACTTTGACAGTCTTAATGGTCAATTTGGATCAGCTTTATAGCTGACCTGATCATTTGTGCAGAAATTGGCCATTAAGGCTGTCAGAAACCGCAGTCATACAAAAACCAATCGGCTGGAAAATGTTTTCCCTCACAACCAAGGCTTGACGATCAAAAGTAAAGACTGACTAGGGTAAAGTATGACTAGGTTAGTCAGAATCTTGAGACATTAGCACGCAGTTCCAGGAGAACAGATCCAAAGTCAAGAGAGAGATATCTGAGCATTGGTAAGTGTGACACTGTAACTCCAACCCAGGGCACTGGGTTAGGGGTGAAACTCCTTTAGGATTGACTTCTGGCTACTTTTTTTTTTTTTTTTTTACCTTGCCCTCAGATCCATTTTCCGTGCTTTATCTTGCTATCTGTGCTGAGAGGCCGACCTCTATGAACTTCATTGCCCAGAATCCCTGCCAGTTGGGAGGTACCAGTAGTAATAGAATGTTGAGAAGAGAGAAGGAAGGGAATTTCCTTCTTTCTCACACCCTGCTTGGGCTATGTTTCTGGTAGTGACTCAGTACCTCCACAACTGTAGCTCTTATCAGGTAGCCTCTCCCCTATAGCCACCGTGGGTTCCAATACTGCAAGGCTATGGTGATCATGGCTTCCCACAGATTTTAGTCTTCAGGTGCCTCAAAATCCCTATTGAATGTCAACCCTGACCACACCTCTGTAGAGTCAACATTGTTCAAGAATCTTGAATCTTTTGAGTTGTATCCTATTTCCTACTGAGAATCTGACTGATATAACTATAGATAAAGAAAATAGGATTCTCATCTCAAAGGAACTAGGATAATAATAAGCACTTACTGTGCCATTACTATGTGTGAGCTTCATCCACCAGCAACCCTATGATGTACAAATGATTACTAGCCCCATTAGACGAATGAGGAAATGGCAGCACAGAAATGTAGCAAGTAGGACAGCAGGGATTTAAATTCAGACAGTCAGACTTTAAAGCCTGTATTCTTTTCACTACACACTACAAGATATATCTGCAAGACCACACTCCACTATGTACTTCCTAGAATGCAGAGGCCTAGTTATTGTAATTACTACAGGAGATAGCCTCTCAGGAGGAATAAAGCAAGAATAAAATGATAGCTGGTGTTCAGGATTAAAGTGGGATCAGAGGTAAACCTATTTTGATGTGGAATCACTGTTGTTCTAGTCTAGGGCTGTATCCTAAGTTATCAGCCTGGATTGTATCTAGTTCCCTGAGGTTAAGACTCCCTAGCTGTGGAAATCAAGGAACGTGGCATCAAGGACCAGGGGGTTCATTACTATGTCTAGGCTTCAAGCTATCTCCTTTGTAAAGGAGATATTTTGCTCATCTAAGAACAGTATAATAAGACACTGAAGAAAGTATTTAGTGCTACTTGAGACCAATTAGAGAGTCATATTTTAAAATAGGGCTGTATACTAGTAAAATGAACTGAAATAGGTTAAAATGAGAAAAGTAATAATAGCATCTACAGTTGCGTGGTTATCTGACTTTAAGATGGCTGACACTGCTAACTTTCCAAAACAACAGTGAACATGAAAATAAATAAAAAGGCCAATAGTCCAAAACAATAAAAAAACTCTCTTAACATATTCAAAATAATTTAATGGAAATTCATCATCATACTGGCAAAAATTATAATTTAAGCTCAGTTATCAGTGACACTAAAGCCCGGAAGCCGTGGAGAAATAATAGGGGAAAAAGTGAAAAGAACAATGAGATAATATTTTGAAATATCACTATAATATCGGTACATCTGAGAAAGACAATTGCTTAGTCTCATTGCAAATGTAATGTGGCCAAAAGAAAGGAAAAAAAAAAAAAACAATGGATAGTGGGGAGAAACAGTAGTGAGAAGTGACAAAAAGTAACAGAAATTCCCACCAGGGAGGAAGCAGACAAAATACCAATTAGCTGAACAGAGCAGCCAGAAATCATTCATGGCCAATCACTCATTGGCAAACATGGCTTAGCATCCACTGACGCCTTCACAGTGTCCTGTTTGAGGCCCTCCAGCCAGCACTGCATAGGAACCTGTGGGTGCTGACACCTTCTACTCCCATCAAGCCTTCTGCATGGCCTCGTCCGTTATCACGCCGCTCAAGTCCTACCCTGATTCCACCTTTTGTAGTATAAGAAGCCACTCAATGGGGGGGAAATATATATATATATATATATATATAAGGAAACATTTATCACAATTTCCTCCTCTTGGGGATTCCCAATGATGATTTACATATCAACAATGCATGAGGAAAAAAAATGCATGAAATTCTAAAGTAAGAAACACATTTAATTTTGCTTAACACACTCTGACAAACCAATTTGACTGTGGAGCCTAATTTTCTTCCTTTTTTTTTTTTTACATGGGCAGGCACCGGGAATCAAACCCGGGTCCTCTGGCATTGCAGGGAAGCATTCCTGCCTGCTGAGCCACCGTGGCCCATCCTGTGGAGCCTAATTTTGACATTGGGAAACTGCTTTAGACTCTTCAGCCTAGACATTGCTGTCTAGGATGGGATCAATGCTTGAGGGTAGTACAATGGTGCTCAGTGGCAGAATTCTCGTCTGCCATGCCAGAGACATGCGTTTGATTCCCAGAGCCTACCCATGCCAAAAAATTAAAGCTTCAATGGAGTGGTTTATTTCCTCTGGAAAGACTGGGTGGTCCTAAAATACTCCTCTTTTAAAGGTATAAAATCTAGAGAACTAATCAGAAGAAAATACATAGCATATCCTACCATGTATTAAATAAATCTAAGTGTGACATTTTGAAACTATCAAATGTCAGAATGGGATGGTTTAAGAAGTGTTTAATAAAAGGATTATTTTCATAGATGTGGGCAGCACCTATGTAATAGAATAAGGGAGAGTGAAGTATCTTGGTAGTAATATCAGTGAGACATTTCTGCCCCAGGCTACTAGCACTAAAGAGAGAACAGTACATATATAGAGAGGATGACCTTTGGAAGAAAGATACAGCTAACCTGAGATGACCCAGTAGGAAGAAGAAAAGAGGATAAATACTTTGACCTTCTCACCTCTCTCCCTTTGATCCTGGTGTTGCCTACACTCTCAGCCGGAGGGCATGGCAGCTCCCAGGGCCACTTGTAGGATGTGGAGAAGGGTAGGGGATGGATGTGAGGAACAAAGGAAAGATATCCAGCATAATATCCCATATCACTAAGTCAAAACTTCCTAAGTTAAAGGCAAATAACTTGAGGTAAGTGTGATGTTTTTTAAAAGAATGAGCATAGTGATCTCTCCAGGACTGGTCAGAAGCATTTTGATGGAAAAGTGTAAAGTTATTCATCCTTGCTAAGTAATAAAACACAGGAAGAGCTCCTGGCAGATTCTCAATCAAAGTTGTTGACTAACTTTGTTCATGCATGCAGCTAAATCACAGTCTCTGGTTGTGTTTAATAAGAATAGTTCTCAGGGAATTGATAAGAAAATGCTGCTGGTCTTGATTCACTGATTGCTGAAAAGTATGCAAAAATTCACTTGACTGAACTTCCAAAGTAAATTGTGACCCCAGAAGGTAAAAAAACAATGAAGAAATCTGATGCTAGGTAAATATTTTGATAAAAAACAGTTCACTTTATCTGCTTAGAGAAATCATGAAGAATTTGTCAGACTGGATTAGGATAGGCACTAATGCAATATACTGGTATTCTTATAAGGAGAGGAAATTTGGACACAGACAGAGAGAAGACAGCCATGTGACAGAGGCAGAGATTGAATTATGCCACAAACCATGGATTGCTGGCAAGCTAATGCCAGAACCCTTCAGATTTAAGAGGAAGCAAGCCTGATACCTTAATTTGGACTTCCAGTCTCCAGAACCATGAGACGATAAATTTTTGGTTTTATAAGCCATCCAGTCTGTGGTACTTTGTTAAAACCACCCCAGGTAAAGAAGATAGTCCCAGGAAACTAAAACTAAGATTACTGTGCATTTTCCCAGTAATCCTCACTATTTCTGTAGAGAAAGTACAATTCTTATTCTTATTTTCAAGTGAAGATTCTGAGTCTCTTGCACAAGATCATATTGATAACACTTATAAACCTGCAAACTGTTGGCACATTACCTGGTAATGATAAGTGCTTGATAAATGTTAACTGTTAAAATTATTTATTATTACTATTATTGTGAATATTACTTGTCAATTTCTACCCTGAAAATACTAGGCAAATAATGTGCCTCTGGAATTAAGCAAATATAGCCAGACTGATTTCACACATGATAATATTATAGGCTCCCATTAAAATAAAGGGGATGGGTAATTATTCTTTGAAAAGAAAAGCAATTGTTCTGATAGTTTTAAAATGTCACACTTAGATTTATTTAATACATGGTAGGATATGCTATGTATTTTCTTCTGATTAGTTCTCTAGATTTTATACCTTTAAAAGAGGAGTATTTTAGGACCACCCAGTCTTTCCAGAGGAAATAAACCACTCCATTGAAGCTTTAATTTTTTGGCATGGGTAGGCTCTGGGAATCAAACGCAGGTCTCCGGCATGGCAGAAGAGAATTATGCCACTGAGCCACCATTATACTACCCTCAAGCATTGATCTTGAAGAAGGTTTCTAGAGTCTGGAAAACAGTAAAGATTATTTGTTTGTTTGCTTAGCGATTCAAAGTTATTAAGCTTTTACTATGTTCCAGACAGAACAGAGATTATGAAAAGATGTAACCAATGGTGGTCATTTATTTGTTATAAAAAAAACTATGTTTTAAGACCTCCTTTGCCTTTGGACTCTTTGTGAGTAAGGTCTCTTAAAAAAAGAAAACACACTGATTATTCAAGAAGATATAGAATAGGCAAATTAATGTAAGATAAAGGGCATGAGGGAACCTTCTAGTTATAATGATAGAGGTGCAGATAGAGATGTAGATTGCACACAGGACCTGCTACATAATTAGCAGGGCCCAGTGCAAAATGAAAATGTGGGCTCCTTGTTAAAAAATTGTTAAGAATTTCAAGATGGCAACAGCAAAGAATTATACCAAGCACAGGGTCCTCATGAGTGGGAGCGCCTATGTGACTGCCTAGGTTGTACATCCATGAAGCCAGCCTGGTTCCACAGGCAGATGCATTGAACTGAACTTTAAGATCTGCATATAAATTATATCTCAATGAAAAATATAAAATAAAAGTAAAGTACACAATTAAATAATAAAACCAAGTGTAAGAAGACTGGAGGTTGAGGTCTGCTTCTCACGAAAACCATTGGTCCTAACTGTTCATTCTTTGTCAAGTGAATAACCACTGTGATGGGTGCTAATGAAATAGAAGTTCCTCAATAAATTTACAGTTAGAGAAGCTTTCTCCTTTTTTTAGCTTTGGTTAAAACAAGGCTTTTATTTCTGCTTGCATCTCCAGTTCTGTGTTTTGATGTATCCCTCATCCTAGTTTTGATCCACTCAAACTAATGGATATTAGCTGGTTCTTCTACCCACAGCAGCAAGTTCCTGGCCAGATACTGGAACCATATACTGGTACTTGGATACTGGTACTTGGTTCCCAGCATCTGTTTGTGGCATCATATCCTAGAGATTTAATGCCCTTGGTCTAATCTAGCTCATCTGGCCATGCATCCCTGAAGTCCCTCTGTTGTCCCCTTCCATCAACTGGGACCTAAGCCCCCTCCTCAAATCTACTGGGATGCACTCGGCCTGTGGACACTGACAATATTTGGATTTAAACATTCAAAATGATGTAATATTTTTAATATCACAGTAGCACTGATTCTGTCCTACCTTAAACAGAATTTTGAATATTAAAAATTCAATATCCTATAGACCCAGAATTCTGTTAAAAGCCACATTTTGAAGATGTATAAAATATCCAGCTTGTTTTTGTTTTTAAGGAGTATTTTCTAGAGATGCTGATGGAAGAAAAGGAATATCAACATATAGGCATTGAAATCAGGCCATACCAATATACATTGTCATAAATGGGGTGTGGCTAAAATAATAGGTGATACTCCTATTTAAGTGAATTGAAAGTGATAGGATATCTTCAAGTGATATTTTTATTGCCTGTGGTCACATGAGTGGACACTGATAATATTAAAGAGGCGAGGCAACTAGGAGTCAGCCTGCTCCTGTGTCCTTGGAACCATGAATTCCCCATGGCGTACTGGGGGCTGTAGAGACCAGAGGCTGAATATAAGGAAATTGACTTTTACATGGATGTTCGTGGTAGATAACATAAACATTTCCCCCTAATCCAGATATTCTATTAATTTATGATTTGAAGATATGATTAACATATGATTTGATATGATTTCACAATTATTTGAGAAAAGGCCATTTAATTCAACAAAGTATGCTTTATAATGTCTTAGTGCCTATAGTTATACATTACTGAAATTATTTCCTAGTTCTTGGAAACTAGAAAATTTGGTTACTTAAAAAGAAACAACCTCATTTTTGTTTATTTTAATAAATATTTAATAAATATTATCTAATTTTTTATTTTCTCCATAAAACAAATTTTACTATCCTTATTTTTTATGACATGTGACTTTCAACAAGATCATGAGCAGGTTACTGAATTCAAGCTACAAAAACCAGCAGATGATGAAGTATTTGTCCTAAAAAGGGTTCTCCCTCTATTATAGACACTGTTTCCATCAGTCTTCTATTTATCTTTGCTATGTCCCTGTGTATATTGAATAATTCTTTCAGGAATACTTAGTTGCATGATACTGTATGAGAACTGAGTGTTTATGGGATTATAAACATCATCCAGAGAAATGACAAAGAGAAGATTCTGGAACTTGTAAATTTGACTTACTTCACTTTGTATAACCTGCCTTCTCAGCCAGACTTTAGATTCTCAATAAATTAAGTGGTTTCATCTCAGTCCTTTTTATCCACAGCAATACTTGATGCAATGCCCAAAGTGCCCAAGGCAACACTGGATTCAATATATTCTCATTAAATGAAGGACTAAGTCTGGAACTGATATTTTACAGAACTGGAAAATCAAATTCATTTTGAGGTTCACAAGATAAATGTGTTTTAAGATTAACTAATGCTAATTTTGCTTAAAATTTTCTAACTCCCAGAAAAGCTTATTGTTATAATTATTTCTACCTCTCTTGAGTATGGAGAAAGTTCCAGTTTTCAATGGACATTATAAATTATTGTGTTTTATACTCTCAGAGGGATTTAAGTCACATAGACTAAGAGGTATTGGTGAGTATCTACAGTGATGCTCTGCTCCCCTCCGAATACTTTGCATAATGCACTGCCCCCCATAAATGATAGATAAATAACACCTAACTGATGAGTCACCCCCTTCTTGCTGTTCTTAATAATTTTTTTTGTTCCCATGAACAAGGGCGACGTTTCTTTGCAATTATTCTGTCTGCAAAGATGAAGTATGTATTTTTAATGCCCTTGTTTCAGAAATGGTCCAAATGTTTTCTGTTTGGGATTGTTTAAAATGAAGTTACAAGTTTTTGTATGCAATAAAAGTATCTTCAGGCAACACTGGTTTTTGATTATGTCCTGTTAAAAGCTGAACCCAAATTTCACTGTTTAGAAGCTCCACCTGTATATTAGGCATTCCAGGCCTCCGAAGCTTTTCCCAAATATATCTGAGATTCTTTGAGGACATTGTTTTATGCACCCCAAAATTAGTCCTGCTCTTAGCTGCTGTGCTGCTTTTAACTGGACACTTTCTATGGCTGCTCTCTAGCCACAGAAACACATGGTCCTTGCCACTTTTTTGGAGATTCATTAACACCACTGCCCTTGCTTCTTCTGCCAAGGTGAGAGTTCTGCAACCACTGGAGCTAGCTGAGTTGGGAGCACATATCCACTACTGTGACTGCTAGGCAGTGCTAGAGTTCTCATCTCTGCCTGAGTATCCACTGCCAGAGAGGCAGCCTGGCTGATGACTCAGGGCACTGGTACTCTCAGTCCCCCGAGTCATTCTGCTACAGAGTGGATATGAGAATGGCAGCCCTTCTCTAGGAGATTATCAGTTATGGAGATTCCTTAGCAAGGTGACTTAGACATCTAAGTATTAAGAGTTTAGTGAGATAGTTCCTTTATCACAGTTATCATAAATGGCCTAAGCTATAGACAAACACATTCAGGGTCTAGGTGGGAAGAAGCTCCAGTATAAGCTGTAGGATTGTACCTGGCCCCCAGAATCTCTGCTCTGGCCCCCAGAATCTGTGCAAATTCTCCTCAACCTTCCTGTCTCTTTTCCTCAATAAATTCTATCTCAACACCGGCTGATCCTACTTGAAATGTGACTTATGTTATTCTGCCTTTGTCCATGTCTTCAGTTTGCTGGATATGTTTATACATGGTCATGGTTCTAAGCTCCTTGGCACCTGTGTAAAGGAGCCTATGTAATTAGGTGTCTAGGTGGGGTAGGGTGGTGGTACGAAGGTATCACTTAACTTAGAGTGCTGGACGTAATTATATATTACCCCACTGGGATGGACTTTAGATGTGAAAAATGAGCTTAAAACTCTGGTTCTTAGATTCTCTGGGTAAAGAGGTATAATTGAAAAGTTGCCTTACAGGATTTGAATATGCTTTTCTGTAGAGATACAGTAGGAGTGAGGGTAGGGTGGCATCACTGCGGGAGGGCACTTCCCACTTACCCTATACTAAAAAATCTGTCACTAAGAGGTTACAGTAGCTCCTCATTACTCACAGATTTTGTATTTGCGAAGTTGCCTACCGCTAAAATTTATTTGTAACTCCAAAATTGACTCCACATCTCTTTTGCAGCCATTAGCAAAGATTCACAGAGTGGTGAAAAATTTGAGTTGCCTGATGTGCATATTCTCAACTGAGGTCGAACAAAGTGATGCTCAGACTTCTTGTTTCAGCTCTCATACTATAAACAAGTGTTTGGCAGTGTATTTGGTGCCAGGTTTTCCATATTTTTTGTGCTTTTTGTTGGTGATTTCATTGTTTAAAATGGCCTCCAGGCATAGTGCTGAAGTGCTGTTTAATATTCCTAAGCACAAGAAGGCCGCATTGTGCTTTTGGAGAAAACACGTGATAGATAAATTTTGTTCAGGTATGAGACATAGTGCTGTTGGCTACCTATGTCAATGAATCAACAGTGATATTATTTAAGAGATCTTAAACAGAAACACACATAAAACAAGGCCACGTATTGATCAGATGATGAAAATGTGACCAACAGCTTGTGGGAACCTAAATTCAGTGTGATGACTTTACAAAACATTTCCTGAAATAATAAGAATCAATTGCATATTATAAATCCCAAGTTATAAAATAATGTGCTTAACTTATATATTTTTAGGCAAGGGTTAAAGTAGTACAACTGAATTTCCAGAATGGGTGTGAGGGACTTGAGGGGTAAAAACAGAGAAACAACTGTTTATGTTTCTCCAGGGTTTTGGTTTATCCCACTTTTATTGTGCTTTCTATTCAGCCTCCTCTAAATATCATGGTTTAATTATATACCTGCCACTTTTCTGAGATCATGTCTCAGGTGGGTCTTTATATCTTTCCCATTCTATAAGTTTGATTGGTGTGACTTTTCTTTTCCCGGTGTTTCAAATCGTATTCTCTCATTTTAGAGAACACAACTGTGGCAATGTAGTTTGGTTTTCCCTTAGCCCTACTGGTCAGTAGAAAATACCAGAATCACAGAATCAGTTCACAAAGTGGGGGTGGGGGTGGGGCACAGGAAATTGGACAGTAACCTTCTGTAAGCATATATATTCTTCAGAATATGCTGATAAAATGTGATAATGGACACATCTTGAAGCTGAACAATAACGGACAACAGCTTGAAGCTGCTGCAAAGCAGGAACAATTTTGGATTAATTAGCATCATGTGTAGATTCATGAGGTTAAGAGCAGGTGAGGTGAAATCATAGGATTTAAGAATTTTGGAGCTGCAAGGGATCTTCTAGATCAGTGGCTTTCCAGCTATGTTGACCAAGACCTACAGTGGAAACTACATTTTACAGCACGACTCATTATTTAGAGAGGTATGTCTGAAACAAAAATTTACATGCACACATACACACACACAATAGTAGCTACTTATTGTAGCCAAGCACTTTCTTATCCTCTATTCTTGCCTCACTATATTGATTTCATAGTCCACTTATGGTAGCAAACGTCAATTGGAGAGTATTAATCTAGATTACCTTCACTAGCCATTTTGTTTTGTAGAGGAAGTGGACGGGCCTAGCAATAATGTGAATTTCATAGCCTCTATGGTTAAGTAGAATCAGGTCTTCTGCTTCTCTCAGATATGCTCTGTTCTCAAAACCAGTGTGCAGTCAGTTGGTGGTATAAGGCATTAGTTTTTAAGGTTTCTGTTGAACAGTGATATGTTAGGCTGAATAAGAATTATAGTTGTAATTATAGAAGGGTTTTGTATATGAATATACATTTGTACAGAGATATGAAATTTTATTGTTTAAATAATGATGTAGGCAAAATCCTTGATTTGAACTCTTAGGATGTATGTAAAGAGGGAATGGGAGCTACTCCTGAGAACAAGAATTTTGGATTTCTTATCCCCCATTGGAGTCAAATTTCCTTGATTCGCAAGTCGTGCTACTCCACAGTGAGTCACTTCCCTGTGTGGCCTTGAGAGAAAATAATTAAGGGACACCATTCGTATGAATAGCAAATGGCCTTCCCTTTGGAAGGGGATTTTGAGAATTCCTGACTTTAAACTGGTATATTGTTAGGAGCTAGTGCCCATCAAGTAACCTCTTTGGCATTAAGTCTTCTCTGACATTCTCCCTGCTCTTAATGAGTAAACTCTAGCACAAAGTTTATATTTTGAATCACTTTTTCAGTAATGTAATATTGACTTTTAGTGGATTCACATAGTCCCATTTCAACCCAATGGCACACATTAGGAAACCGGTGGTTGACCAATTATTTAGCAAGTATTGACATCATAACAATAGTATTAGGTACTTAGTGTGCTTATTGGAAACACTGAATCCTCATCTCCTACAGTGTAATCAAACTGAACTCTCAGGAATGAGTCTGGAAATTCTCATTTTTAATAAGCTCTACCTTTGTGTATGCCAGCTGACCTTGTGAGTTCCATGGGAGCAGGCACCATATCTATTTTGCTTATCACTTCATCTCTAGTGACAACCATAAACTTCATTAGCCTCAATGACTCTGTGACAGCTGACCAACTAACACCTCAGAAAAGCTGTGGCATCGTGTGTGGGCTCTGGAGCCAGGTTGCCGCCACTATTTACTGGTTGTGTGATCTTGAGCTAGTTGCTTAACAACTCCGTGTCTACATTTTTTTATCTGTAAAATTAAGATGATACTACTACCTCCTGCAAAGCTGGCCACGAGGACTGAAGGTGTTGATACATTTACCAAGTGCTTAGAACAATGCCAGATGGATAGTAAGAGCTTCTTAAATATAAGCTATACAATTGTTAGGATGTGTTAGATACATTCTTGAATATTATCTGTTCTCACCCTTGCAACTACTCTGTTAGGTTTTTTCACAGATGAGGAAACTAAGCTACTGAAGTTTTAGTTTCTTGCCCAGGTCACAGAGTCTTGCAAATGTGACCTTGGCTTCAAACCCAAGTATTCTGATGAGCAACCCAGTACTCTCTTTCTAAAACATCTACAAAATCTCTCCTTTTCTCATTAGGTCTAATGTCATCTCTTGCTTATGGAAATAATTCTATTATTTTCTGAACATTGACAGAATTTTATCCATACTTGTCTTCATATACACTCATGCTGCCCCCTGCCCTTGACTCCCCCAGCCATATACAAGTTGCTATTTGATCATTACTGCCATGGTATGCAAGAGGACACAAACAAACAACAACAACAAATTAACAATTCATACTCATTCCTGTAATCCAGAGTTTTTCAATCTCGGTACTATTAATAATTTGGGCAGGATGATTCTTTGTTGTGGGGTCTGTCCTGTTCTTTGTAGGATGCTTCACAGCATCTCTGGCTTCTACTCACTAAATGTACTTCTTTTCTAAAGTGGCAATCAAAAATGTCTCCAGACTTTGCCAGATGTCTCCTAGGATGCAAAATCATCACTGGTTGAAACTCTGCTTAATCTATTTTATCTTATTCTGTCTCACCTGTTTGGATCACCTCTATTGTTTAGCCTCTCATTTAGCCTCCCATTTCACCTATGGCACAAACAGAAGCAGTGGTCCCTCTCAAAACACATACTTCCCTGGTGCCTGAAATTCTACTATTAGAAATTTAAGAATAAACTTGATTGGCTTTAATACATGAAATCTCCTAGAAGAAATTACGTATCATTAGTTTTTAAAAATTGGGATGATTCAGTTTTATTGAATTTACTTTTGGTGGCAAGTAGATGATGGGATAAATGTGAAATATGATCATTTATATTTTTTCTAACAGTGACCTATGTATAGCAGTGCTGAAATTGATTCATCAAATTAATTAATGCATAATTAAATAACTGATTCTTTAGTTAATAGGTCAAACAGTAAGTGGGGGAAGTGGTGACACCAAGAATAGAGTGCTTTTTTTAAGTAGATGGGGGAAGATTTGTTCAAAATAGTTTTATTTTCTTAGCCAAAGGAGAAGATCTGGACATGCCAAATATAGATGAGAAAATGGGAACCAGTGGAGCAGGCAATATTATGTGAATCAAATGTGCTGAAGTACTTGAAGGAGTCAAGTCTCAGAGGAAGTGAATAGGAATGGGATAATGTTACCAGTTGGAAGGGTTTTCTTTGCAAAGATGTTCTATGTCCTTTTCTTTTCCTTTTCAGAATAAAAATTATCAAGGGGAGAAAGCGAATTCACTTGCAAATAAATGCAGACTCTAGAAGAAATGTGGGGCATAATTTCTTTCATTTTATTAATATGTTTTGAGTTTGGAATGGTTTGAGTTATGCTGATTTATTCCCCTGCACGTGCCATTTGTAATTAAGGACTATTCATCATCAGCCATCGACACCTGCTATTTGTCTTATTTACCTGGCACTATTTTCAAGGGTTCCATTTCTAAATTACAGAATTCTTTTTAGAAAGGACACTACCCTAATTTGGAAGAAGAAAATCTGTGCAGTCTTAAAAGACAAAGTTGACTTGTACATTTATGTTTTAGTTTTTAAATTGTCTGCATGATAATAAAACACCTTTGGAAAGACTCCAGGTTTCTGGATAGGATGAGGACATGTTGCAGTTTCCCCCATATTAGCTATTTGTTGGTTGTTCAAATTTGGCTATTTTGAAAGCAATTTATGCATTTGTCTGAGGCCAGCTAAATTTCATTGGTTTGACAAGGATAGGTTACAACTGGCTTGTTTAATAGATCAACTGTGTAAGATGAAATGCAAATTACAAAATGATGCATGGAGGGACAAGTCTTGTGCACTATGCCAAAAAAAAGAAATTGCTAAGCCGATTTTGAGTACACTTGCTGGACCAACTCAGGATTGTATATTCCTTTTCGTTGTTATTAATGAGGCATTGCTAGGATGCAACTGTAGCTTGATAAGGGGTACAAGGAACCACTGCTTCCCTGTTTCTGGAGCATTTGTAGTACAGCAAAATACAGCGGCAAGGGGTGTACTTAATTAGAAATGGCTGCAGTGGCTCCCTTATGGCAGTTTTCAAAACTGCCAGCTCTGAACTCAAATGCCTGGGTTCAAATTCTGGCCACCTCCAAGTGTTATATGTTTCATCTATAAAGCATGGCTAATTGTGTTGCCTAATTTATGGAATTTCTGTGAGGATGAAATAAAGTTGTCTATGTGAAGACTAAGCACAATGCCTCAGAGTAAGCACTTGGTAAATGTTAGTTATCATTATTATTCTTTTTGTTTATTAGACCTAGAAAATGTGAAAAGTGTAGCCAAGCAACAGAAGTCAGGAAATACTTTTAGCTCTAATTTTTTTCCAGAAAATCTGTCCTGAACAATCTCTGAGATTTCAAAGACAGACAAAAAACAGCAACAACACAACAACCAAATGGTGATTTAAAAGCTTAAAGGAAAAAGAAGCTTAAAAGCAGAAAAGGGCACAGTCCATGCAGCTGTGAGCTGGATTCTCTAATAATGGGGGGATTTTGTCAACTGCTAAACACCCTGAATTCCTGGAATGCATGGTTCTGGGTTTGTCACTGTCTCAGTTTGCCAGGGCTTCTGTAACAAAATAGTAAACGCAAGTTGCTTAAAAAACAGAAATTTACCATCTCATGTTTTGGAATCTAGATGTCTAAAATCAAAATGTAATTTGATTTTATGGTAATGGCTTAAAGGGAAGAATCCTTTCCATGCCTCTCCTTTGGCTTATGTGGGTGATCAGCAATCCATGGTATTCTTTGGCTTGTGACATCTCTGCCTCTGTCTGTGTCCAAATTTCCTCCTTTTATAAGGACACCAGTTACATGGATTAGGGCCATCCTAATCTGGGTTGGTCTCATTTTAACTAATAATATCTTCAAAGATTCCATTTCCAAATAGGATCACATTCACAAGGCTAGGGGTTAAACCTCGAATATGTCTTTTCGGGGGGATAATTGAATCCATTATAGCATCTCCATCTACCCCACTCTCACATCATGATTCTGTTCTCTGCTTTACAATGTCTCTGATAACTGGATGCAGCAACAAATGGGAGTGGTGGAAGAAGGTAGATGCTTGGGATGAATTTTTGGTGA
This sequence comes from Myrmecophaga tridactyla, assembly GCA_004026745.1. Lineage (NCBI taxonomy): Eukaryota > Metazoa > Chordata > Mammalia > Pilosa > Myrmecophagidae > Myrmecophaga > Myrmecophaga tridactyla. The sequence continues at coordinate 103,087 of PVIY010003752.1, forward strand.
CTTATAATATTTGAATCTGTTTTGGAGCTGACAAAAATATCCTGGACTAACATCATGTTCAAAGCTGAGCAATATCACATTGTCAGTTGCCAAAAAATAGTTGCCATGATTATAATAATGGAAGAAGACTGTTATACAGGGGCTGGCAATTCTGTTAGCCCTGTACAGTATGCCCTTGTGGGAGGAGAATCACTTGTGTCTCAGAGGATTAGGGTTCTAGTCGGGAGTTCAGGCTCAAGCCAGATGGTGTTGGCAGAATCACAATCTTTCTGGACTTTACTTTCCCCATCTGTAAAATGAATGAGTCTGATTTGAAGATGTTTAAGATTCCTTCCCAGCCAAAAGATGATAGTTTGAATGGAAATAATCAGTATATAGACATGTGGAGATGTAGAATTGGGGAAAAAAGTGAGGGAATGAGAAAATCTAAATGAAGAGAGGATAGGGAGATAAGAGAAAGAAGATAAAAACAAACAAAGCCAGGAGAAGATCAGTGAGAGGAAAGAAATACCTAATAAAACAGGTTACGTTAGAAAGCAATGTGGTAAACAAGCTCTATAGTTATGTTCTTGGTCAATGGAGGAAATGACTTGAGAAGAAAAGAAAAGGCTCTAGTGTCACAAGATGCCTTTCTGAAGGCTGCATAAATCTCACTTGGCAGGTCAGACACTTGTTCGAGGAAAAGCTAAAGAAAAAAGAAAATGTCAGTAGTATATTGGAAATTGCTTTAAGGCCAGTGGGATATTGGCAAAGGAGAGAAAGATGGTAAAGGAAAGGGAAAAGCAATCCAATGGGGAAACTGAGGCATCTGCCTCTCCCTCTGCACAACTTGGCTCATCAAAGGCCCTGGATTCAAGGGTCCGTCCCTCTGTGCCAAAATTTCCTATGTCTGCTGTATTTATACATATTTGTGCTGTTTTGAAAGGATGTAAGTACCCTAGAAAAGCCATGTTTTAATCCAAACCCCATTTTGTAAAGGCACCCATTTCTTCTAATCCCTATTCGGTACTGTATGTGTGAGACTATAATTAGATCATCTCCCTGGAGATGTGCCTCACTCAAGTTGTTAAACTGAATTAGGTGGAAGTGTGTCTCCACCCATGCAGGTGGGTCTTGATTAGTTAATGCAAATCCCGTAAGAGAGGAAACATTTTGGAGAAAGCAGGAGATTCAGAGAGAGCAGAGAATGCTGTAGCACCATGAAGCAGAGAGTCCACCAGCCAGCAACCTTTTGAGATGAAGAAGGAAAATGCCTCCTGGGGAGCTTCATGAAACAGGAAGTCAGGAGAGGAAGCTAGCAGATGATGCCATGTTCGCCACATGCCTTTCCAGATGAGCGAGAAACCCTGACCATGTTTGCCATGTGCCATCTCACTTGAGAGAGAAACCCTGAACTTCATTGGCCTTCTTGAACCAAGATATCTTTCCCTGGATGCCTTAGATTGGACATTTCTGTAGACTTGTTTTAATTGGTACATCTTCTTGGCCTTACAACTGTAAACTAGCAACTTATTAAATTCCCCTTTTAAAAGCCATTCCGTTTCTGGTATATTGCATTCTGGCAGCTAGCAAACTGGAACAATAGTGAAAAAAAATGAAGGTTCTATTCTTGTATATCTGTGACTCCATAAATATAGTAAGTCATAAGAATTTTGTTTATTTCAGTGGAATCTAGGATGCCCAGAAATCACTAATCATACTTTACAACAATGTTAATATTTCAACTACAGTGTGCCTAGGCTGCTGTTCACAAGGTATTCTCAGGGAGACATGAAAGACAAATATTTTGACTTCCTCATTCATGTCTGCATTACACCATTATAGATAAATCTATTAATGAAGGGGATTTCAATAAAGTCAGATTTTATTGGTACAAAACTGTGGAATATCCCAGCCAAAGTCTCCACATTGCACAATAACTAGCTCTCAGAAGGAATAAGATCAGTAATATTGAACTGACATTTTTGCAATATCAGAAACTGGGTTACTAAAAAATTTGTGTTCCTCTGAAGTATAGATGTCTGTAGTCCTTCCCTGTTACTGATGCTTATCATTCTAATAATCTAAAGCAGTTTCTAGTGTTTTAGTTTACAGTTTTTATTTTCTCTAATATATTTTGATACCTTAATTTTCATTAATCCATTGATGAAAGATATTCTTCCTTCGCTTGACATATGTTAGGGAATCAGTTGAAGTACTAACAGTAAGACATGGTCCAAGGTTGATTTCCCATTAGATAACCTCTACACCAAACAACTAGATTGGCAGAGGATATATACCAGAGAAGATCACAACTTAGTAGTCACAATGCTCTAAGCATTTCTCCTTCTTCATAAAGGAATACCCACATTTCAATGGCTAATGGTGCTTGAACTAAGTGGGATACTCTTAGTTTGGAGGAGCTCAGAGCTGTGGGCTCACTGCTTTTCAAAGCTAGGTGTATCATAGCACTGTATCAGTGCTTAAGGGCTTGCCTCTAGCATTTAAGCCTTAGATTCTTTGTTGTGCCACTGCTACTGTATCTGTAACCTCTTTCTTATTGATCATTGGTCAAGGAAAATTTGACCATGGTGTACCATATGATAAAGGTCCTTGGAGATAATTTTGTAAATTTCTTTTATGTTTTAATTGGCTATCTGGTGATATCTTAACTGCTCAGGTAGATCAGTATAGTTGACACATATCATTTGTAGTAACTCTTAATCAAAACTACTAATAAAAGTCAAAAGGAGTAACTTTATATTATAGTTCAATCAATGAAAAACAAATAATTTAGGCATATTTCCTTTGGTGAGTTATATACTCCATTATAAAGGCAGACTTGATGAGTGGGTACAAATACATGTTTGTAGACATCACATATTATTGAAGTATCTAGAAACTGGGGCAGCAAGGCAAAAAATTCACTATTAGTCTCCAGTACTCTTAAAGAGTCCAAAACCACAATACTGATAAATTATTATGGCAATTTGGATTATCATTCCCCATACTTCACTCACACTCCATAATAGGACTATACATTTACAGCCTTTTGCTTTGCTTCCCAGTAGAATAGGTGGGGTATACTTTCCCACCCCACTGACTTTGAACTTGGCAATGTTATTTTCTTTGCCTGATGACATATTGGCAGATGTTGTATGAACTGAGGTTCCAAATGTGTTTGCATGGTTAGGCGTGGTTTCTTGTCTTTCTGCCATCTAGTTGAGAAGAGCATGTCCTGGGAAATCACTGATCCTAGAATGAGAGGCATGTGAAGCAAACCTGAACTTGAGCCTGACCAGTAGCCTGAAGCCAACCCACCCTGGTTGATCTGCAGACACATGAGTGAGAAATAAATGTTTGTTGCTAGCCAGCCAGATTTGGGGGATTATATAGTAGACAGCTTTATGGTAGCAGAACTCTGCTAACTTGTCTAGAACATTTTCCTTTTGAATTCAGTTTTCAATGAGCTCTGTAAATTCTCCACTCCTTTTTATAATGACAACCTCTAAAGAGATGTGGTGAGTTTATCTCTGCTGAGTTTCACTAAAGTCCCTGGATTGACGGTCTTTAAGATTCCTTCCCAGTGAAAATATGATTTGAATTGAAGTAATCAGTATTATAGACAGGTGGGGAGTTAGACTGGGACAAAAAGAAAGGTAATGAGAAAATCTGAATGAATGGAGGAAGGGAAACAAGAGAAAGAAAAAGAAACCAAACAAAGGCAGAAGCTTAGTGAAAGGAAAGAAGTACCTAATAAAACAGGTTATATTGGAAAGAGATCTACAAAAAAAGATGTATAAATTGCTCACCAAGGCTTTCTTGAGTGTGATTTGTATTTATTTTGGAAGCATTACTGTGCTGTGATAAGCTTTAGTGAAAAAGAAAAATGTCTTATTAAAACTACTGGCTTTCACCCCAATATAAAAAAAAATTTATTAGAGAAGTTGTAGGTTTATAAAAAATCATGCAGAAAATACATGATTCCCATACAACCCCCCTCACATAGTGGTTTCTCTAACATTTACACTTTGTGTTAGTGTGGTAACTGTTATAATTGATAAAACAATATTATTAAAATTATACTGTAACTATAGTCCATAGATTACACTAGGGTTTACTCTGTTTTGAAGTTCCATGTTTTTGTTTATTTTAAAGATTTTATTCTGATAACATATATACAAACTAAAATTTCCCTTTTAACCATGTTCAAATATAGAATTTGATGCTGTTAGTTATAGTCACAATTGTTTTGGTTTGCTAAAGCTGACAATGCAATATACCAGAAACAGACTGGCCTTAAACAATGGGGATTGATTAATGTAAAAATTTACAATTCTGAGACTGTGGAAATTTCCCAATTAAGGCCTGCACAGGGTGATACCTTTGCTTGGTTGGGCTCCTCAGTCAGGTAACACTGGCGATGTCTCCTGGTCCTTCTCCCAAGGGATATGTTGCTTCAGGCTCTGGCTTTCTTGTCTGTGAGTTTTTCTCTAGACTTCTCTGGCTATTTCTCTCATTTTGCATTTCTCTTTTTGTCTTTTATTGTCTTATAAAGGACTCCAGTAAGAGGATTAAGACCCATCTTGAATGAGGTGGTTCACATCTCAGTTTAGATAACCTAATCAAAAGGTCCCACCTGCATAGGTCTATACCCACAGGAATGGATTAAACGAACCTGAACCTTTTCTGGGATACAGCCTCCAAACTACCACTATAGTGTTATGCTACCATCACCACCATCCATTACCAAATTTTTTCTATCACCCTAAACAGAAATTCTATAATAATTAAGCATTAACTTCCCTAACCTGGCTCCTAATAACCTATATTCTAGCTTCTGACCTAATGAATTTGTATATTCAAGTGATTTCATATCAATATTCATCTTTTTGTTTCAGGCTTATTTCATGCAATATCTCTTCACTTTTCATCCCTGTTGTCGCATGCATCAGATCTTCATTCCTTTTTACAGCTGGATAATATTCTATTTATGTATAAACCACATTTTGTTTATCAATTCATATGTTAAACACTTGGGTTGCTTGCATCTTTTGCCAATTGTGAATAATGCTGCAATGAATATCGGTGTGTAAATATCAAGTCCCTGTTTTCAATTCTTTTGGAAATATACAAAGAAGTGGAACTGGCAGTCAATTGGTATTTCTATACTTAACTTTTTGAGGTTTTTCCACAATGGTTGAGCCACTTTACATTTCCAGCAAAAATGAGCAAGTGTTCCTATTTTTCCATATCTTTCTAATACTTGTTATTTTCTATTTTTTTATGGTGGCCACTCTAGTGGGTATGAAATTGTATCTCAATGTGTTTTCTATTTGTATTACCCTAATGGCCAGTGATGTTGAGAATCACTTCATGTGCTTATTTGCAATTTGTATATCTTCTTTGGAGAAATGTCTATTAAAATCTTTTGCTGTATTTTAATTGAGTCATTTGTCTTTTTGTCAGATATGTGGTTTCCAAATATTTTCTCCCATTCTGTAGGTTGTCTTTTTTACTTTCATGATGAAGTCCTTTGATACACAAAATTTTACATTTTGATGAATTCCTATTGATCTATTTTTTCTTTTGTTGCTCATGCTTGTAGTGTGAAGTTTATGAAACCATTGCCTAACACAAGGCCTTGCAGAAACTTCTTTATATTTTCTTCTTGGAGTTTTATAGTTTGGGGTTTTATATTTAGGGTTTTGATCCATTTTGACTTGAGGTTTTTTTTTTTTTCATATGCTGTATGGCAGGGGTCACCTTTCATTCTTTTTCCACGTGAGTATCCCCTTATTGCAGCACCATTTGTTGAATTTTTTTCTATTGGTTTTTGTTTGTTTGCTTGCTTGTTTGTTTGGGAAGTGCATGGGCCAGGATGACTTGAGTTTTGTTCATGATATGAGGTAGGGACCCACATTCGTTCTTTTGCACATGGATTTCCAGTTTTCCCAGAACCATTTTTTGAAGAGACTATTTTTGCCTCGTTGAGTGGATGTGACACCTTGTTAAATACCAGTTGTCCATATAAATAAGGGTTTAAGTTTGTACTTTCAATTTTATTCCATTGACATGTCGGTCCTTGTGCTAGTACCATGCTGGTTTTGGTTATTGTACCTTTGTAATAAATTTTAAAATCAGGTAATTGCACTAGCATCATTCTTCTTTTTCAAGATGGTTTTGACTATTTGGGATCCCTTACCTTTCAAAATAAATTTCTTCAAAGAAGGCTGTTGGAACTGTGATTGGGTTTATGTTGAATCTGTTAATCACTTTGGATAGAATTTGCAACTTAACAATATTCAGTTTTTCAGTCCATGTACACAGAATGTCCTCCAATTTACTTGGGTCTTCTTTGATCTCTTTCAACAATGTATGGTAGGTCTTTCTGTATAAGTCCTTTACTTTCTTGGTTAAATTTATTCCTGGATATTTGATTCTTTTTGTTGCTATTTTAAATGAATTTTTTCTTAATGTTTTCTTCAGATTTTTTCATTACAAGTGAATACAAACACTACTGATTTTTGTGTGTTGATATGTGTGATGGTTTGAACAGAAGTATGCCCCCTAAGAAAAGCCATGTTTTGATATAAAACCCATTCCTTAAAGGTAGAATAATCTGTATTCAATACTGTATGTTTGAAACTGTAATGAGATCATCTCCCTGGATGATGTGATTTAGTCAAGGGTGGTTGTTAAATTGGATTAAGGGATGACATGTCTCCACCCATTTGAGTGGGTCTTGATTAGTTTCTGAAGTCCTGTAAAAGAGGAAACATTTTGGAGAATGAGAGATTCAGAGAGAGCAACACTACGAAGCAGAGAGTCCACCAGCCAGCAGCCTTTGGAGATGAAGAAGAAAAACGCCTCCCGGGGAGCTTCATGAAACAGGAAGCCAGGAGAAGAAGCTAGGAGATGATGCCGTGTTCGTCACATGCCCTTCCAGCTGAGAGAGAAGTC
>PVIY010003753.1:0-20617 GCA_004026745.1 Myrmecophaga tridactyla
CCAAGTTTATTCACCAATGTCAGTTCATATCAGTGAGACCACACAGTATTTGTCCTTTTGTTTTTGGCTAATCTCACTCAGCATAATGTCCTCAAGGTCCATCTATGTTGTTACATACTTCATAACTTTATTCTGTCTTACAGCTGCATAATATTCCATTGTATGTATACGCCACAGTTTGTTTAGCCACTCGTCTGTTGATGGACATTTTGGCTGTTTCCATCTCTTTACAATCGTAAATAATGCTGCTATGAACATTGGTGTGCAAATGTCTGTTTGTGTCTTTGCCCTTATGTCCTTTGAGTAGATGCTTAGCAATGGTACTGCCAGGTCATATGGCAATTCTATATTCAGCTTTTTGAGGAACTGCCAAACTGCCTTCCACAGCAGTTGCACCTCTTGACATTCCCACCAACAGTGGATAAGTGTGCCTCTTTCTCCACATCCTCTCCAAAAGTTGTCATTTTCTGATTTGTTGATAATGGCCATTCTGGTGGGTGTGAGATGATATCTCATTGTGATTTTGATTTGCATTTCTCTAATGGCCAGGGAAGTTGAGCATCACTTCATGTGCCTTTTGTTCATTTGTATTTCCCAAGAGTCATTTTAAAATACTAAAAATGTAGTGTACAACAAAAGAATTATGAGCAAACAAAAATCAGGAAATAATGGCCCATCCAAAGGAAGAGAATAAAGATCCAGAAAACTTCAACAAAGAAAATGAGACTGTGGATATACCACAGAAAGCCTTTAAATATATGATCTTAGAAATGTTGAAGGAGATGAAAGAAAGTACAGAGAAAAAGCTAAAGGATATCAAGAAAACAATGAATGAGCAATATAAGAAACTTAATAAAGAGATAAAAGTTTTAAAAAGGAACCAAACAGCTATTAGAGTTGATACCACAATAACTGAAATGAAAAATGCCCATGAGGGTTTCAAGAGTAGGTTGGCAGAAGAAAAAAATCAGTGAACTTAAAATGAGTGAGGCTGAGGAACAACAACAACAAAAAATGTTAAAAGTGAAAATACCCTAATACAGCTGTGGGACACAATCAAATGCACCAATATATGCATTATTGGAATCTCAGAAGGAGAAGGACAGAAATGGGCACAAGGAATGGCCAAAGAAATAATGACAGAGCACTTAGTAAAATATGTGAATGTACATATCCAAGAAACTGAGAAAACACCACAAAAGATAAACATGAAGAAAAGTACACCCTGTCATATATTGATTACACTATCAAATGTAAAACAAGGAAATAGTTCTGAACACTGCAAGAGAAAAGTACATACAAGGGAGTACCAATTAGATTGGGTGCCACTTTCTAATCAGAAACCAGGGAGGCAAGAAAGCAGTAGGTTGAAATTCTTAAATTACTGAAGGAAAACAAGTCAACCTAGAATTTTATATCAAGTGAGGCTTTCTTTCAAAAATGCGAGAGTGATTAAGACACTGTAAGATAAACAAAACGTAAGGTAGTTCATTATCACTTGGCCTGGCCTATAAGCAATGCTAATGAGAGCTCTTCTGATTGAAAGAAAAGGACACTAGACAGTGGTTCAAAGCAGCATAAAGAAATAAAGAGCCTGCAATAAAGGCAATCATTTGGGTAATTGTAACGCCGAAATTATTGTAGTGCATTGTGTGGTGCGTAACTCCACTTCTTCTTACAAATGCCAAAATGCAAATGTATAAAAAGTAATGATAAATCTAAGTATTTGGACATACAATGTACAAATAAGTGATAACAAGTTACCACAAATAAATGGTAACAAGTACAAAAAATGGTAGGGGGACAGAGGAGTGTAAAAAAAGTATATGTTCATGCTATTGAACATACCAAGTAAGTTGGTATCAAATTAAATATGATTGTTATGTATTTATGATGTTAAATTTTATCCTGATGATGAAAGTCTCCCTGTCAGGTTGCAGATGACCCCCAGGGATGAGCCTGGCCCTGGCACCATGGGATCAACAATGCCATCCTAATGAAAAGATGGAAAAGAAGTGTAACAAATAAGGTTTCAATGGCTGAGAGAATTCAAATAGAGTCAAGAGGCTACACTGGAGGTCACTGTTATGCATGCCTCAGTTAGACATTGCTACCTATCATAACTTGCCAACCCCCAACCAAAACTATTCCTGCCAATCCTAAAGAATACCTAGGGCATTATATAAGATTCTACAAAGGTTCCATACACTAGAGTAACTCCCCCAAACCTACAACCTCTAGATGGGTCCCTGGACAAGATAAATCCTGAAATGCAGAAGGCCCAGCCTTTCCAGAATATCAGCTAGTTCCACCCCCATCCCATATTATTTACAGACCTTTCCAACATGAAAAAGTTAGAATAGGTGTAGCCCAAATACCCCTAAAGAGTTGGAGAAAGATTAATGATGATGGTGGAGTTATTTGGAGAAGATCAGGTTTTACAAATGAATATGAGTGCTGAATCATCATGCTGATATTTCTTTTAGCCTCCAGTACCTTAGAGCAGCTAGAAACAAAAGCCTAAAGCTGTGAAATTGTAACCCATACCAAACTCTGACATCTGTACTACAAGCAATTGTTGTGATGTACTTTGAAATTTATTGCTTTTTTGTATATGTTATATTTCACAATAAAAAACACATTTTTTTTAAAAAAAGAAAAATTTTTAACCCCATGTAAACCAGAAGTACAATAGATGAAAATGTATCAAGATGGAAATGAGAAGGCACTCAAAATGGTACAAAACAAAAAAGCAAATAAAGATAAACTAGGCATTAATTGAAGTGAGGGACAAAAAGGTCTAAGACTTACAAGGGCTAAAAAGCAAAACGGCAGAAGAAAGTTCATATTACCAGTAGTGACTTTAAATGTAAATGGATTAAACTCTCCACTCAAAAGGCAGAGATTGGTAAATGGATAAAAAAGCACGACCCAAATATATGCTGTCTGTAAGAAATTCACCTTAAGTTGAAAGATACAAGTAGATTGGGTGTGAAGGAATGGGAAATATATATATATATATATCACACAAGTAGTAACCAAAAGAGAGCTGAGGTGGCTATACTAATATCAGATAAAGTAGATTTTAAGTAAAAAACAGTTACAATAGAAAAAAGTGATCATAATATACTGATAAAGGGGACAATTCAACAAGAAGATGTAACAATTATAAATATATAGGCATCTAACAGTAGAGCACCAAAATATATAAAGCAAATACTGACAGATATGAAGGGAGAAGTTGATGGTTCTACATCAATAATAGGAAACTTTAGCATACCACTCTCAATAATGAATAGAGCGTTGAGTCAGAAAATCAATAAGGATGTACAGGACTTGAATTATCCACTAAAGCAACTAGACCTAACAGATATGTATATATTACACTGCATTCAATAAAAACAGAATACACATTTTTCTATAGTGCACATGGATCATTCTCCAGGATAGACCATATTTTAGTCACAAAATGGTCTCAATAAATCTAAAAATATTGAAATGATTCAATATGTATTATTCTACCACAATGAGATGAATCTAGAGATTATTTACTGAGGAAAAATGGAAAATTCACAAATACCTGGTAATTAAACAGAGATCAACAATGCCATCCTGACCAAAAGGGGGGGAAGAAGTATAACACGTAAGATATCAATGAATGAGAGAGTTCAAAGAGAGTTGAGAGGCTACACTGGAGGTTACTCTTATGCAAGCTTCAGTTAGACATTGCTACTATTATTATTTGCCAGCCCCCAACTGAAACCATTCCTGCCAATCGTAAAGAATACCTAGGATATTATATAAGATTCTACAAAGGTTACATACACTAGAGTAACTCCCCAAAACCTGCAACCTCCAGATGGGTCCTGGACCATATAAGTCCTGAAATGCAGAGGGGCCAGCCTTTCCAGAACATCAACTAATTCCATCCCTCTAACCCATGTTATCAACAACCCCTTCCAACATGAAAAAGTTAGACTGGGCATGGCCCAAACACCCCTAAAGAATGGGAGAAAGATCAAAGGTGAGGGTGGAGTTATACAGAGAAGGTCAGGTTTAACAAATGAGTATGAGTTCTGCATCAGTATATTGATATTTATTTTAGTCTCCAGTACCTTAGAGCAGCTAGAAGAAAAAATGAAAAATCATGGGACTGTAACCCATACCGAACATTAAAATCTGTTATATAACTACTTGTTAAAGTGTACTTGGAAATTTATTGCTTTTTTGTATTTATGTTATTTTTCACGGTAAAAAAAAAAAACATTAAAAAATCAGAATAAAAATTAGAAAATATCTTCAGGTGAATGAAAATGAAAATGCAATATGCCAAAACTTATGGGATTCAGTGAAGACACTGCTAAGAGGGAAATTTATGGCTCTAAATACTTATATTAAAAACAAAGGAAGACTTTAAATCAGAGACCTAACTTCAACACGGGAAGAACGAGATAAAGAAGAGCAAACTGAGCGGAAAGAGGGAAATTCCAAAAATCACAGCAGAGATAAATGAAGTAGAAAGCACAAAATGATAGAGAGAATCAACAAAACCAAAAGCTGGTTCTTTGAATAGATCAATAATATTGACAAACGTTTAGCTAGACTGGCAAAAAATAAAACGGGGGGCATACACATAACAAAAATCAGAAATGAAAAGAGGGACATTATTACTATCCCACTGAAATATAAAGGACTACAAGGAGATGCTATGAACAATTGTATGCCAATAAAATAAATAAATTTAGATGAAATTAGCAAAGTTTTAGAAAGGCACAAATTCCCTACATTGTCTCAAGAAGGAATATAAGATCACAACACACCAATTACTAGTAATGAGATTGACTCAGTAATCAAAAACCTCCAAAGAAAGAAAAGCCCAGGATCAGATGATTTTACAGGATAATTCTACAAACATTCCAGTTCTGCTCAAACTCTTCAAAATATCAAAGAGCAGGGAACTCCTTTTACAAGGCCAGTGTCACCCTCATACAAAAGCTGGATAATGATATCAAGAAAAGACCGCTACAGACCAAAACGTTTTATGAATATAGATGCAAAAGTCTTCAACAAAATACTAGCAAACCAAATCCAACAGCATATTAAAAGAATTATAGACCACTATTAAGTGGGACTTATCCTGGTATGCAAGGTTGAGTCAACATAAGAAAGTCAATTAATGTAATACACCACATTAACAGAATGAAGGGAGAAAACACATGATTATCTCAATTGATGTAAGAAAGTTATTTGACAAAGTACAGCATCCTTTTTTGGTAAAAACACTTAAAACACTAGGCATAGGAGGAAACTTCCTCAACATGATAATGGCTATATGTGAAAAGTCCACAACTAAAGCCCTATTTACTGGTAAAAGACAAAAGCCTTCCCTCTGAGATCAGCAACAAGACAAGGATGGCCACTGCTATCACTGTTATTCAACATTGAACTGGAAGTTCTTGCCAGAGCAATTAGGGCAAGAAAAATAAATGAAAGGCATCCAAATTGGAAAGGAAAAAGTAAAAATTTCCCTATTTGCAGATGATATGACCCTATATAGAAAATCCTGAAAAAATCCATAAAAAAGCTCCTAGAGCTAATAAATGTATTCATAAAATAGGCAGGGTAGGAGATCAATGCCCCAAAATCTGTAGTTTTTCTATACACAAGCAATGAACAATCAGAAAAAGATTTAAAAAATTCCATTCACAATAGCAAGCAAAAGAATTAAACATCTAGGAATAAATCTAACCAAGGATGTAAAGGCCTTTTACACAGAAAACTGTAAAACATTGCTAAAAGGAACTAAAGAAGACCTAGATGAGTGGAAGGACATTCTGTGTTCTTAGATAGCAATACTAAGTATTGTTACGAGGTCAATCTTACCCAAAGCAATTTATAAATTCAATACAATCCCAATCAAAATTGCAACAACCTTCTTTGCAGAAACAGAAAAGCCAATCATCAAATATATATGGAAGAGCAAGGGGCCCCAAATAGCTGTAAAAGAAGGAAGTTGGAAGACTCACAAATCCCAATCTTAGAACTTATTACAAAGCCATAGTAATCAAAAGAGAATAGTACTTGCCTGCCATGCCAGAGGACCCGGGTTCGATTCCCGGTGCCTACCCATATATAAAAAAAAAAAAAAGAAAAAAAAGAGAGAGAGAGAATAGTACTGGTACAAGGACAGACATATGACCAATGGAATAGAATTGAGAGCTGAGAAATCAACCTTTTCATTTAAGCCAACTGATTTTTGACTAGATAATAAAGAACACTTATTTGGGCAAGAATAGCATCTTCAACAAACAGTGCTGGGAAAACTGGATATCCATTTGCTAAAGAAAAGAGGACCCTACCTCACATCATATACAAAATCAACTCAAAATGTATCAACAATCTGAATATAAGAGCTAGAACTATCAAACTCTTAGAAGAAAATGTAGAGGAAGCATCTCCAGGACATTTAGTTATGCAATGGTTTCTTAGATTTTCAGCCAAAGCACAAGCAACAGCAAAAAAAAAAAAAAATGCATAAATGGGACCTCATCCAAATTAAAAACTTTAAAACATATATTTTTGTTGACACATCTTCACACACATACATTCTATATATGGTGTACAATCAATGGCTCACAATACCATCACATAATTGTGTATTCATCACCATGATCATTTTTACAACATTTGCATCACTCCAGAAAAAAAAGATAGAGAAAAAAAGAAAAAACTCATACATCCCATACCCTTTACCCCTTCCTCTCATAACCACTGTTGTTTCCATCTATCCAATTTATTTTCTCCCTTAGCCTTCATATTATTTATTTATTTTTTATCCATATTTTTTTACTCATCTGTCCATACCATGGAAAAAAAGGAGCATCAGAAACAAGGTTTTCACAATCACAGTCATATTGTACAGGTTATATCTTTATACAATCATCTTCAAGAATCAAGGTTACTGGAACACTGGAACACAGTTTCAGGTACTTCCCTCCAGCGACTCCAAAACACCATAAACTAAAAAAGGGATATCAATATAATGCATAACTCCAGGATAACCTCTTGACTCTGTTTGAAATCTCTTAGCCACTGAAACTTTATTTTTTTCTCATTTCTCTCTTCCTGCTTCTGGTCAAAAAGGCTTTCTCAATCCCTTGTTGCCAGGTCCCAGCTCATCCCTGGAGTTCTTTCCCATGTTAATTTTGGCACAATGCCTTTGTTATATTCAGTGGAAGCATATTACAATGTTATTGTTGACTATAGACCCTAGCTTGCACTGATTGTTTTTCCCATATGCCATCCATTTTCAACACCCTGCAATATTGACATTCATTTGTTCTACCTCATGCAAAAGCATTTTTAAATTTGTACATTTAATCACCATCATTGTTCCTGACATTTCATTCAACATACAGTCCTTAAGATTCATACACCTAGTTGCATGCCTCACAGCTTCATTCCTTCTTGTGACTGCTCAGGCACCCCCAAATTACACTGTTTCAATTCTCCATCATCCATCCTTCCCTCTGTTTTCTTATTGCCCCCAGCCCTTCTCCTTCAACCACGTTCACATTCAGCTTCATTCAGTGAACCTATATTATGGGGCTACACCCAGGTAGTATTGTGCTATCCATTTCTGAATTTTTACAATCAGTCCTGTTGCACAATCTGCACTCCCTCAGCACCAATTACCCAATTTGTACCCTATTTTTATCTCCTGATAATCTGTGTTCTTAACTTCAATTCTCAAAGCTCACTTATTGATGTTAGTTTATATTACTGAGACCATACAGTATTTGTCCTTTTGTTTCTGGCTAATCTCATTCAGCATAATATCCTCACATCCACGTTGTTACATGTTTCATGACTTTATTCTGTCATACAGCTGTGTAATATTCCATCGAATGCATGTACCACAGCTTGTTTAGCCACTCATCCGTTGATGCATATTTGGGCTGTTCCCATCTTTTGGCAATTGTAAATAATGCTGCTATAATCATTGGTGTGCAAATGTCCATTTGTGTCCTCGCCCTTAGGTCCTCTGAATATATACCTAGTAATGGGTTGCTGGATCATATAGCAATTCTATATGGAGAATAGCCAAATTTCCTTCCAGAGTGGTTGTACCATTTTACCCCCACCAACACTGGATAAGTGTGCCTCTTTCTTCACACCCTCTCTAGCACTTGACATTTTCTTATTTTTTTTTTTATTGCCATTCTAGTAGGTGTCAGATGATATCTCATTGTGGTTTTGATTTGTATTTCCTTAATAGCCAGTGAAGTTGAACATCTTTTCATGTACCTTTTAGACGTTTGTGCTTCTTCTGAGAAGTGTCTATTCATGTATTTTGCCCATTTTTTCACAATAAAAACTTTTATTCTTCAAAGGACTTTATAATGAAAGTAAAACGACACCCTAGACAACGGGAGTGTGTAATCTCATATCCAATAAAGAATTAATTTTCAGAATATATAAAGAAATCCTTCAACTTTACAGGTAAAATGTGAACAACCCAATTTAAAAATGGGCAAAAGGATATGATGGCCAGAAAGCACATGAAAAAATGTTCAACATCATTACCCATCATGGAAATGTAAATTGAAACCACTATGAGATACCATTTCACACACCACCACCACCCAGCCCATTAGAATGGCCACTATTTAAAGAATGGAAAATAAGTTTTGTAGAGGATGCAGAGAAACAAGAACACTCTTTCATTGCTGGTTGCAATATAAAATGGAATAGCCACTCAGGAAGATAGTCCACACTTCCTTAGAAAGCTAAGTGTAGAACTACCATATGACTTAGCAATCTCACTGCTAGGTATATACCCAAGAGAATTGAAAGTAGGGACTCAGACAGATATCTTCACACTGATGTTCATAGCTACACTATTTAAAATTGCCAGACGATGGAAGCAAAGTGTTCAACTGAAAAATAGATAAACAAAATGTGTTATATACATACAATTGAATATTATTCAGCTGTGAAAAGGAATGAAGTCATAATGCATACAACAACATGGATGAATCTTGAAGTCATGTTGAGTGAAATAAGCCAGACACAAAAAGATAAATATTGTATGTTCTCACAATTTCAAACAATTAGAATTTGATTTCCTCAATTAGTTTATTTTGGAGGTTGTTTTCATTCTTTTACCTAGGATTTTCTTGCTGGATGGTTTTGTTCTCTATCTGTTCCTTGACCTTCAGTTTAACTTATTCTAGACCTTTAGCACAGGTACTATTTAACTGATCAGAATTTTTCAGTTCTTGTTTTTAGGTCTCTTCCCCTGCCTATATGGAGCTTTTTTAAAAGGAGGGTCTCCTCAGATATTATAGACCCCATTCATATTTCCCTAACCACACTAGCCCAGGTTTCAGTTTTCCCTGAGGGTTAGACCCAACAGGTTGCCAGATTTTCCTAAGAAGCCTCTAGACTCAATGTTTTCCCTATCATTCCTGGTATGTGATGCTTGTCTGCCCATGGCTTCCCACATGTGTAAAGTGATGTGGTGCCTTTAATTTCAGCTGACTCTCCCTGCCGGGGGTATGGTTGATACAGAAGAGAGGTTGTAGATTGGCATTAATTGCTTCAGTTCTCCAGTCCCTGGGACCTGAATTCTTTGAGGGAGTGATTCCACTTGAGCTGGGCCCCACCTTTTTCTTGGGGAAGGTACAGCCTTTAAGAAATCAACTCCTTTCACCTGACTACTTACTTTGTCTCTCAGAGGAGCTTAATTCCACCCTTGCCTGGGGCAGAGCTGATGCCTAAGTAGGCTTCTAGTTCTAGCTAATAATCTATTAAGTAGTAGAAGCAAAGCAAAAATAAAATCCTTTTCAGAGCAGGACCCCCACTCCTTGGATATGTCAATCAAGAGCTTAAGCTGGGATGTGGCTGTATGTATCACCAGACTCTATGTGCCCCCACCTTTTTTTTTTAAAGGTCCAGTCCTTTTCCAGTATTTTGAGCTCTCTGATCAAAAACCCTCGGTTTTGTTTTTCCTTTTCCTGTCAGCCCCACCTCCTCTATGCTGGGGCAAAAACTCCTAGTACCTTTAGCCCTTATTCCAGGTTTATCTGTGCTTGGGGCCTATTTTCAGAAGTCAAAATTTGTTAATTAATTCTGCAATTGTAGCTTGGTTGAGCTAAGCCTTTGGTGCTAGTAAAATCTGTTTTCCAGGCTGCCACGCCCATGGTGGAAGGGAGCCAGCCTCCATGGCTTGGGGGACTTATAGTTCTGTGTGCAGTCTCAGTTGGTCCAGCTTTTCCAGACTGGTGTACATTTGTGTCCAGTCACTGATGTAGCCCTAGCAGTTGTTCTGTATTGCTCCTGGCTATTTACTAGCTGCTTTGGAGGAGGAACTAAATTTCACATCTCACTAAGCCACCATCTTGCCCCACCCTTCTTATTGTAGTCTTGATCTGCACTTCCCTTATAACTAATGAAAATGAGTATCTCTTCATGTACTTTTTTTTAAGTATCTACATTATTTATTTAAAGAGTTTTTTAAAAGACAGCTTGAATACAATCCTAGCTTATCATTAAAAAAATGTATAAATATGTGTATGTATTTCTGTCCCAGAAAGTATTTAAGATAGCTAGATTGTTGCTTACTATGTTATGTTCTGATATAATTTTTAGACTTATAAATAAGTCTTTACTAGAGCAAATTAAAATATCGCTAAGGTGAAATATTATTATAGAAGCAATACATAGTGGTAGAAATGAAAATTTCAGTATCCTATTGAATCATCTATAATTCTAGACTGCCCCAGATATTTACTTTTGCACTCAAAATAGGAATAATGTCAAATTTTACTATTATACAGTTGTGTTGGTGATTGAAGGAAAACAAGGACACACATAATTGATCCTTATTTTGAGTTAGCAAAAAAGCTATAGATACCTGGAAGAAATCTTCATTAGTGAGTAGACTCATCAATTTATGTCTTAAGTTTCTTATGAAAGAAAACAAATGATAAAAACTGCTAATTAGGGTGGGCAATGGTGGCTCAGTGGCAGAATTCTCGCCTGCTGTGCTGGAGACCAGGTCAATTCCCGGTGCATGCCCATGTTAAAAAAAAAAACAAAAGCAAAACAACTGCTACTTAAAGGAAGGAAAATAATAGTACTCAATATCTGTATATTTATATATTACAAGGACCTTTCACATACTTTTTTTGATCCTCACAACCACCCTTTGTGGGACAGATTTGTTATTCATTCCAATGAGGTATCTCCATAGACACTGAAGGATACCAAGAAAAATTTGCTTTTGCACTTAGTTTTCATGTATTCTAAAACTTAGTAAAAAATGTTCTTTTTCTAACTTTACTTTCAGAAATTACATTAGGTATTTCTTATTTTCAAAATCCATCCTTCACAGAGAAGACAAGAAATTTCCGAAGTCCACTTTTGAATTGTTTGGGGATTCTTTCTGACTAAGTAACATTTTTAGTTGAGAGAAGTGTTTCTTTGCTTTGCTCCCATTCTTTGAAGAGGAAATGGGTGTCATCTGCCCAGATGAAGGTGTTCTGCAAATCAGTGCTGCACTCTTGCCTTTGGAACCAACCATATCATGATTTGGGTTTGCAGAACACTGAGTCTTTTTCCCTAGTGTCTTCAGGCTGGGTTTCTTTGTAGGAGTGGTTGGACTGTTCTCCACTGCTGACAGAAAGCTTCTACTTTTACCAGGATGTTTAACTGCTCTGTTGTGTGTTTTACAAGTAATCAATAATACACTTTTGGAGTCTTTGTACTTTTTCACACTTTTTGCTTCTTTAAAACTGAGTGTATAATTTTTTGCTTCTCGATGAAGAAGCTTCTGTATCTGGGGTGTCAGTTTAGGCTTGGGTTTCAGATGCACTCGAGAGTTATCCAGCACCAGCAACTGAAAACAGTAGGGCCATGTTTCGTCAAAAGTTTTTTTATCATCGTGTGATGAACTGTAGGCCCAGAAGAGATAGTGGGCCTGGCTGGGACAGCTAGCTTGCAGTTTCCATGCTACAGCCTCAAGGTAATGCTTCTGCCTCATCCCAGCAGCCACTTCTTCATGTACTCTTTAGCCATCTGTATTTGCACTTCAGAAAAGTGCCTATTGATTTCCTCTGTTCATTTTATAGTTGGGTTGTTTGTTCTTTTATTGTTGAGTTGTATGATTTATTTATGTATACAGGATATCAAACCTTTATTTGATGTGCGATTTCCAAGTATTTACTCCTGTTGAGTTGGCTGCCTCTTCACCCCTTTGACAAAGTCTTTTTTAAAAAAAATTTGATACAACAACATAAAAGCACATACATTCTTAACATACAAACATTCCATACATGGTGTACAATCAATGGCTCACAATATCATCACATAGTTGCGTATTCATCACCATGATCACTTTTCAGAACATTTGCACCACTCCAGAAAAAGAAATAAAAAGAAAAAAGAAAAAACTCATACATACCATACCCCTTACTCCTCCCTCTCATTGACCACTAGTATTTCCATCTATCCAATATATATATATTTTAATTTTAACATTTGTTCCCCCTATTATTTACTTTTAATCCATTTGTTTTACTCATCTGTCCATACCATAGTTAAAAGGAGCATCAGAAACAAGGTTTTAACAATCACACAGTCACATTGCAAAAGCTTTATCGTTATACAATCATCTTCAAGAAACATGGTACTGGAACATAGCTCTGCAGTTTCAGGCACTTCCCTCCAGCCCAATACACCTTAATCTAAAAAGGGGATATCTATATAATGCATAAGAATAACCCCCAGGATAACCCCTCAACTCTGTTTGAAATTTCTCAGCCACTGACACTTTATTTTGTCTCATTTCTCTCTTTACCTTTTCAATTGAGAAGGCTTTCTCAATCCCTTGATGCTGAGTTCCAGCTCATTCTAGGATTCCTGTACCACATTGCCAGTGAGGTTTATACCCCTGGGAGTCATGTTCCATGTAGAGAGGGGGAGGGTGGTGAGTTTGCCTGCTGTGTTGGCTGAGAGAGATAGGTTACATCTGAGGAACAAAAGACGTTCTCCAGGGGTGACTGTTAGGTATAATTTTAAGTAGGCTTAAGTCCCTTACTGCTTGTGAGAATATCAGGAGTTCTCCAAATGGGGAAGTTGAATTTTCCCCCTTTCTTGCCATTCTCCCAAGGGGACTTTTTTTTTTTTTTAAATACTTCTTTATTCACTGTCCAAATTACTCTGCTATGTATCGGGGTATCTCATTAAACTGGCCAAACCAATGAAATCTCATGCCCTATTCAAGGTTCCATGTACTTATGGTGTTTGATCAAACTGACTATACAAGCTAAACTAGATAATGCACTACCCAAAATATAAAATTTTGCACCTAATAAACATCTCTCCCTTTAGTATCACACAGAAGTTGAATTTTTTTCTCACACATAAGTTAAAGTTTTAAAATATGAATTACCATCTATTTTCAACACCCTGCAATATTGAATTTTTTGTTCTTCCTCATGCAAAAACATTTTTTAATTTGTCATTTAGTCACTATCATTGTACACTCTAGGCATTCCTAGATTATATCATTTCAGTCTTTATCATCTATCTTTCCTTCTGGCTTTATTTGTGCCCCCAGCCTTCCTCCCTCTATCATTCTCACATTCAGCTTCATTCAGTGTACTAACATTATTGTGTTACAATTAGGAAGTATTGTGCTTCCATTTCTGAAATTTTACAATCAGTCCTATTGACAATCTGCATCCCTTCAGGTCCAATTACCCAATATCTACCATATTTCTATCTCCTGATGGCCATTGTTCTTAACTGAAATTCTCCAAATTCATTCATTCATTAATGTGAGTTCATATCAGTCAGACCATACAGTATTTGTCTTTGAGAAAGTCTTTTGACATACAAAAGCATTTCATTTTGAGGCATTTCCAGTCATCATTTTTTTTTTGCTTTTGTTCTTTGTTTGTCCTTTGGGTGTAAAGTTTAGGAAGCTACCTCCTATTACAAGGTCTTGAAGGTGTTTCCTTACATTTTTCTTGTAGGAGCTTTACAATACTGCTTCTTGTGTCTTTGATCCACATTCAGTTAATTTTTCCATAGGGTGTGTTCTACTTTGCTAGCTTCTGGAATGCAATATACCAGAAATGGAATGTCTTTTAAAAAGGGGAATTTAATAAGTTCTAAGGCTGTGAAATTGTCAAATTAAAACAGGTCTATAGAAATGTCCAATCCAAGGCATCCAGGGAACAATACCTTCGTTCAAGAAGGCCAATGACATTCATCATTTCTCTCTCAGCTGGAAGGGCATATGGCAAAGTCTGCTAGCTTTCTCTTCTGGCTTCTTTTTTCATGAAGTTCCCTGGGAGGTGTTTCCATTCTTCATCACCAAAAGTCACTGGCTGGTGGACTCTCTGATTTTGGTTCTGCAGCATTCTGAAGCTTTCTCCAAAATACTTCTTCTTTTATAGGATTCCAGTAAACTAATCAAGACCCACTTAGAATGAGTGGAGACACATCTCCATCTCTTCAAGTTTAATACCTAATCAAGTCTCCAACTTATAGTACTGAATAGGGATTAAAAGAAACCATTGCTCTCACAAGATTGTTTAGGATTAAAACATTGCTTTTTAGGGTACATAAATCCTTTCAAACCAGCACATTCCACCCTCTGGACCCCCAAAATGACATGCTTCCCCATATACAAAATACATTAATTCTATGACAATATCAGAGAACCTTAAGTTATTTCAGTAAAACTACAAATACAAGACAAGGTTAAAATCAGTACAAAGTCAGAAACAGTACAAAATCTTAAAGTTAGCTATAGGCATAGTGTGTCCTAAGGCAAAAATTCTCCTCTGGCTCTGGACCTGTAAAACCTCAAAACAAGTTATTTGCTGCCAGCATACAAAGGAGGAACAAGATATATTCATAGGATGCATATACCAATTTCCATAGAGAAAAATTGGAAGGAACACAGGTGTCACTGGACCCAAGCAGTTTCAAAAACCTGCAGGGCAAAGTCCATTAGATTTCAAAGTCTGTGAGTCATTTATCTTTGGAGCTGTAGAAAGCAGCAGCCCAACCCTTTCCAAGGGACTAAGGAGAGGCCTGCTCTTGGAATGCAACCTTGCGGGACATTGGGGAGACCACCTTTTTCTCAGCCCCATCCTCTCCAAGCTGCACCTGGGCTCTCAGCCATCTCCAGTACACATGCTCAACCCCACCAAATGGTGGCAGCCAGGCTCTCCATAAACCCCAAGAAATGTGATCCACCCTCTCCAAGGCCTGAGGCGGCATGACTTTTCCACTGCAATGAGATAGAAGGCCCATCCTCTACCTCTGGGGCAAAGTCACCCTCTCTGTGTGCTTGGGTGGGTCCACCCTCCTGGCCTGAGGCTTCTTGCCTTCAGATCCCAGCATATGGCTTTGCATCTGAAGTAATTTCCCTCTATGTCCCTTCTCTGTCCCTTTCAGTACCAACTGATAGTGGTTCTTTTTATACAGATCCTGCAACAGTCTCATTGGCTTTCTATGAAGTAGCCTTGGATTGTGCCCATAATACATAAGGAGTTTCCACAAATCATTCCTGGATAACTCCGTGTCCAATCCTGGCTTTCTTTGAAATGGCTGACTGGTTTCACATTTGGCCAAATCCTCACATGGGGGGCACTATTCTCTGGGTGTCTCTTCTGGGAGGCCCAGAATTTTCCAGAACATCAATTTCTGGTTTCTTTGTACCCAGCAGTTCAGTTCTCAGATTATCTCTTCCCTGTCACATTTCACTATAAACTGCGAGGAGAAACCAGGCTGCACTTATCACTTTTAATTTGGATATCTCAGCTGCTAAATATTCAAGTTCATGGCTTTTAAAACCTAACTTGCAGCCATAGCCTGTAGTCAATTTTGCCAGATGATCTGTTATTTTAAAACAAGGGTCACCTTCTTTCCAGTCTGCAATAGCACACATTTCATTTCTGTCTAGAGCCTGGTCAGTGGTATCTTTTGAGTCCACATTTCTACCAACAGTCTCTTCAAGGCATTCTAGGCCTTCTCTATCAAGCTCCTCACAACTCTTCCAGAATCTTCCCTGTATCCCATTTAAAAAGTGTTCCAACATGTTTGGTATTTGCAAACTACAGCGGCACCCCACTCCTGTGATACCAAAATCTGTTCTAGTTTGCTAGCTGCTGGAATGCAACATATCAGAAACAGAATAGCTTTGAAAAAGAGGAATTTAGTAAGTTGCTAGTTTATAGTTCTAAGGCTGTGAAATTGTCCAAATTAAAACAAGTCTATAGAAATGTCCAATCCAAGGCATCCAGGGAAAGATGCTTTGGTTCAAGAAGGCTGATGACATTCAGCATTTCTCTCTCAGCTGGAAGGGCATGTGGTGAAATCTGCTAGCTTTCTCTTTCAGCTTCTTGTTTCATGAAGCTCCTGGGGAAGCATTTTCCTTCCTCATCTCCAAAAGTCACTGGCTGGTGGACTCCCTGATTCATGGTTCTGTGGCATTCTGAAGCTTTCGCCAAAATACTTCTTCTTTTATAGGATTCCGGTAAACTAGTTAAGACCCGGGTAGAGACATGTCTCCATCTAATCAAGGTTAATACCCACAGTTGATTGAGTCATATCTCCATGGAGATAACCTAATCAAGTTTCCAAACTATAGCATTGAATAAGGATTAGAAGAAAATGTTGCTCTCACAAGATTGTTTAGGATTAAAACATTGCTCTTTTAGGGTACATAAATCCTTTCAAACTAGGACACGGTGTAAGGTAAGGTTCCTCTTTCATTCTTTTGGCTATTGATATCCAATTGCCTATGCCCATTTATTGAAAAGACCATTTTGTCTCAGTTCAGTGGATTTGGGAGCCTTGCCAAAGATCAGTTGACCATAGATTTGGTGGTCTATTTCTGTTCTCTTGATCCGATTCCATTGGTCAATACTTCTATCTTTGTGCCAGTGCCATGCTGTTTTGATCACTGTGGCTTTATAATAAGCTTTAAAATCAAGAACTATTAATTGTACTACTTCATTCTTCTTTTTAAGGATGCTTTTAGCTATTTGGAGTCTGTTTCCTTTCCAGGTCAATTTGGTAACTAGCTTTTCCAAATCTTCAAAGTAGGTTGTTGGAATTTTGATTGGTACTGCATTGAATCTGAACATCAATTTGGGTAGAATTTACATCTTAACTACATTTAACCTTCTTTAATTTCTTTTAGCAATGTTTTGTAGTTTTCTGTGTACAGGTTCTTTACATCCCTAGTTAAGTTCACTCCTAGATACCTGACTGTTTTAGTTGCTATTTTGAATGGATTTTTTTCCTTAACTGACTTCTCAGGTCATTGTGTATAGAAACATTACTGATTTTCACACATTAATTTTATAACCTGCCACCTTGCTGAATGTATTTATTGTCTCAAGAAACTTTGTATTAGATTTCTCAGGATTTTCCAAGTATAGTACCATGTCATCTGCAAAAAATGAAACTTTTCCATCTTCCTTTCCAATTTGGATGTCTGTTATTTATTTTTCCTCCCTGATTGCTCTAGCTAAAACTTCTAGAAAATGCTGAATAATAGTGGTGACAGAGGGCATCCTTGTCTCATTCTCAATCTCACAAAGAAAGCTTTCAGTTTCTTAGCATTGAGTGCGATGCTGGCTATGGATTTTTCATATATGCCTTTTATCATATTGAGGAAGTTACCTTTGATTCTTACCATTTTTAGTGCTTTTATCAGAAAAGGATTTTGAATTTTGTCAAATGCTCTTTCAGCATCAAGTGAGATAATCATGTGATCTTTCCCTTTCAATTTGTTAATGTGCTGTATTACCGTAATTGATTTTTTTTGTGTTGAATCATTCTTGTATTCCTTATATAAATCTCATTTGCTCATGGTGTATAATTCTTTTAATGTGCTTTTCGATTCGATTTGCAAGGATTTTTAAAAAATACAGTTTTATTGAGATACACTCACACACCATACAGACCATCTGAAGTACACAATCACTGGCTCACAGTATCATCACGTAGTTGTGCATACATCTCCATGATCAATTTTGAAACATTTGCATTACTCCAGAAAGGAAATAAAAATAAAAAATAAAACCCAAATCATCCCATAACCCTTACCCCCCTCCCACTGACAATAGTATTGATGTGGTACATCTGTTAACTGTTAATGAAAGAATATTAAAATATTACTGTTAACCATAGTTCATAGTTTGCAATGGGTACATTTTCCCCCATCTAGCCATCTTTTATTTTTTTAGCCTTTGTTCCCCCTATTATTTATTTATTTTTAATCTGTATATTTCACTCATCTGTCCATACCGTAGATAAAAGGAGCATCAGACACAAAGTATCCACAACCACACGGCCACATTGTGAAAGCTATATCATTATACAATCATCTTCAACAAACATGGCTACTGGAACACAGCTCTACAGTTTCAGGCACTTCCCTCTAGCCTCTCTAATACACTCTAGACTAAAAAGGGGATATCTATATAATGCATAAGAATAACCTCCAGGATAACTCTTGACTCTGTTTTTGAATAGATTTGCGAGTATTTTGCCGAGTACTTTTGCATATATGTTCATTAGGGAGATTGGTTTGTAGTTTTCCTTTCTTATAGCATCTTTGCCAGGTTTTGGTGTTAAAGTGATCTTAGCTTAATAAAATGGGTTCGGTAGTGTTCCCTTTTCCTCAATTGGAAAAGTGTGAGCAGGATTGGTATTAGTTCTTTTTGTAGCATTTGCTAAAGTTCCCCTGTGAAGCCATCTGTCCCTGGACTTTTCTTTGTAGAAAGATTTTTTTTTTTTAATTTGCATATGGGCAGGAGGCACCAGGGATCGAACTCCAGACCTCCAGCATGGCAGGTCGGAGCTCTGCCTGCTGAGCCACGGCAGCCGCCCTGTAGAAAGATTTTTGATGAATGATTGTATCTCTTTATTTGTGATTGGCTTGTGGGATCTTCCATTTCTTCTTGAATCAGTGTAAGTGGTTCATGTGTTTCCAGGAATTTTTTCATTTCATCTAAGTTGTCTAGTTTGTTGGTGTATAGTTGTTCATAGTATCCTTATGATTTTTTCATTTTTTAGGGTCTGTGGTAATGACCCCTTGTAATTTCTGATTTTATTTATTTGCACCCTTTCTCCTTTTTGCTTTGTCAGCCTTGGTAGTGCCCCATCAATTTTGTTGATTTTCTCAAATAACCAGCTTTTGGTTTAATTATCCTTTCTATAATTATTTTGCTCTCTCATTCATTTAACTCTGTTTTAATCTTTGTTATTTCTCCTATTTGCTTTGGGTTTAGTTTGCTGTTCTTTCTCTAGCTCCTTCAGGTAAGCAGGTAAATCCTCAATTTATGCTCTTTCTTCTTTTTTAATACAGGCATTTAGGGCAATAAATTTCTCTCTCAGCACAACCTTTGCTGCATTCCATAAGTTCTGATATACCAATTTCTCTAGCAATTTCTTCTTTGGCCCACTGTTTGTTTTAGAGTATGTTATTTAATCTCCATATATTTGTGAAAGTTCTCATCTTTGGTGGTTATTGAATTCCAGCTTTATTCCATTGCAATCAGAGAAAGCTCTTTAAATATTTTAAATGTTTTAAAATTTATAAAGACCTGTTTTGTGCCCCAGCTTATGATCTATTCTGGAGAATGTTCCATGAGCACTAGAGAAGTATGTATATCCTGGTGTTTTGGGGTGTAACAACCTATATATGTCTGTTAGGTCTAATTCATTTATCAGATTAAGCCTTCTATTTTCTTGTTGATCCTTTGGTTGTTCTATCTATAGAAGAGAGTGGTGTAATGAAGTTACCTACTATTATTGTTGAGACATCTATCTCTCCCTTCAGTTTTGCCAAAGTTTGTCTCATGTAATTTGGAGCTCCTTGATTGGGAGCATAAGCATTTATTGTTATTTCTTCTTCATGAATTGTCCCTTTTATTAATATATAGTGTCCTCCTTTGTCTCTTGTGATGTGTTTACATTTAAAGTCTATTTTGTCTAATGTTACTATAGCTTCTCCTGCCTTCTTTTGGTTACGGCTTGCATGGAACATCATTTTCCATCCTGTCCCTTTCTATCTATTTGTATCCATGTATCTAAGATGAGTCTCTTGTAAGCAGCATTTAGTAGGATTTTATTTCTTAACCCATTCTGTCAATCTGTATCTTTTAATTGGTAAGTTTAGTCCATTAACATTCAAAGCTATTACTATAAAAACATTTCTTGAATCCACCATCTTATCCTTTGGATTTATTTATCAGATCTATATATTCTTTTCCCTGTTTCTCATTTTATCCTTTAAGTTACCCTTACTGGTTCTCTTCAATTCTGTGCCCTCCTCCAGACATACCACTCCTGTCCTAGTCTTTTCAGCTGACAGAACTCCATTTAGTATTTCATGTGGGGCTGGTCTGTTATTGACAAATTCACTCAGCATTTGTTTGTCTGTGAAAATTTTAAACTCTCTTTCACTTTTATTTTAGTGGTGGTGGGGGGCATGGCCAGGATCTGGGAATCAAACCCAGGTCTCTGGCATGGCAGGTGACAATTCTGCCACTGAGCCACAGTTGCACTGCCCTCTCCTTCA
>PVIY010003753.1:20717-109744 GCA_004026745.1 Myrmecophaga tridactyla
TTTCTTTCTTTCTTTCTTTCTTTCTTTCTTTCTTTCTTTCTTTCTTTCTTTCTTTCTTTCTTTCTTTCTTTCTTTCTTTCTTTCTTTCTTTCTTTCTTTCTTTCTTTCTTTCTTTCTTTCTTTCTTTCTTTCTTTCTTTCTTTCTTTCTTTCTTTCTTTCTTTCTTTCTTTCTTTCTTTCTTTCTTTCTTTCTTTTTTTTTGCATGGGCAGGCACCAGGAATTGGACCCGGGTCTCCAGCATGGCAGGCGAGAGCTCTGCCTGCTAAGCCACCATGGTCTGCCTCCTTCCCTTCACATTTGAAGGACAATTTGGCTGAGTACAGAATTCTTGGCTGGAAGTCTTTCTCTTTCAGGACCTTAAATATATCATACCACTGCCTTCTCACTTCCATGGTGCCAGTTGAATAGTCTGAACTGAGACTTATGTGGTTTCCCTTATATGTAGTAGATTGTTTTTCTCTTGCCACTTTCAGGATTTTCTGCTTCTCTTCAACTTTTGACAGATGATTAATATGTGTTTTGGGGTAGGCCTACTTGAATTTATTCTATTTGTAGTTGGGCCTCTTTGATTTGCATGTTTATGTCTTTTATAAGGGTTGGGAAGTTTTTCCCCATTATATCCTCAAGTAATCTTCCTAGTCCTTTATCTTCTCTTGTTCTTCTGGGACACCAATGAATCTTATATTTGTGTGCTTAGTTTTGTCCATTATTTCCCTAAAACATATGAAATCCAGTTCAAGTTTTTCCATCTTTTTATGATTTGCTCTTTGGTGTGTTCAAAATCAGTTGTCCTGTCCTCTTGTTCACTTGTTCTTTCTTCTGCCTCATCAAATCTGCTGTTGTGTGTGTCTAGTATATTGTTTATTTGGTTTACAGCATCTTAAATCTCTGTGATATCTGTTATTTTTCTATTTATTCTTTCAAATTCATCTTTATGGTCTTCTAGTATCTTCTTGATTTCCTTAATATCATTAACCATTCCATTGATTTTCACTAGTTGAGTGATGCTCTAGTTTGCTAGCTGCTGGAATGCAATACACCAGAAATGGAATGGCTTTAAAAAAGAGGAATTTATTGAGTTGTTAGTTTAAAGTTCTAAGGCCAAAAAAAGTCTCAATTAAAACAAGTCTGTAGAAATGTCCAAACAAAGGCATACATCCAGGGAAAGATACCTTGGTTCAAGAAGGCAGATGAAGTTCAGGGTTTCTCTCTCAAGTGGAAGGGCACATGGTGAACACAGTCAGAGTTTCTCTCTCATCTGGAAAGGCATATGGTGAACACGGTCAGGGTTCCTCTCTCATCTGGAAGGGTACATGGCAAGCACAGAGTCATCGGCTAGCTTTCTCTCCTGGCTTCCTGTTTCAGGAAGCTCTCCTGGAGGCATTTTCCTTTTTCATCTCCAAAGGTCGCTGGCTGGTTGACTCTGCTTCACATGGCTATGTCGTTCTGCTCTGTTCTCTCTCAGATCTCTCATTCTCCAAAATGTTTCCTCTTTTATATGACTTCAGAAACTAATCAAGACCCACTCAAATGGGTGGAGACACGTTTCCCCCACTCCAGCTGTATTAGCTAGAGTTCTCTAGAGAAAAAGAATCAACAAGGAGCACTCACAAATATAAAATTTATAAAAGTGTCTCACATGACCACGGGAAGGCAGAGTCCAAAATCCATAGGGCAGGCTGTGAAGCTGATGAATCTGATGGAGGGTCTAGATGAATTCCACAGGAGAGACTTGCTTGCTGAAGCAGGGAGAGCAGCCTGTCTCTTCCGAATCCTCCTTAAAAGGTTTCCAGTGATTAGATTGAGCATCACTCATTGCAGAAGACACTCCCCTTGGCTGATTACAAATGGAATCAGCTGTGGATGCAGCTGACGTGCTCATGATCTAATTCTATGAAATGTCCTCATTGCAACAGATAGGCCAGCACTTGCCTAACCAGACAAACAGGTACCACCACTTGGCAAAGTTGACACACGAAGCTGACCATGACAGTTCAGCCCTTGTCAACTTGGCAGCTATATATATCACCTAAAACCATACTTAATTTCTAAATAAAAAACATTAAAACACACATTTTTTCTTTCACAACTGTCCTGCATATAACTGGAAGCACAGAAACTCTCTCCAGAATAGGGTGCAAGCCCTTCGGTAATATTCATACTGAAACTTGACATCTTACAACTAAAATAGTATAACAGGAACAAAACATCATCACAGTCCTCATTTCTGTAACTGATTACATGGTCATAGTTCATATTTATCACTACCTTCTTCCACTACCTATTCCATGTTCCCTTTACCCTCAGCAAGCACTTCAGCTGGCCGTGGTTCTTTGCCTGGTGGGGTGACCCAAACCTTCATTCCTGAAGTGTCGGACCCACTGGTAGTCCTGCCTGAATTGGGTGGTTGAAGTTTTCCATTGATTTTAATCACAGGGCACGATAGTACTAAAAGACACCCTAGGGGGTCTCCTATATTCCATGGAAACTCTTCTTTACCTCCATTGTGTAGTTGCAGTCCTATTTCCCCCTGATAGGGTCAATCACCCCAGGCAATAATGCAATCTCCTTCTTGGCTTGTTGATCCAGGGGCATGAGTAGCCCAAAGCGACCAGGTGGCACTCTTAGATCCCAGTTCAATGGAATCATTGCTGTTTCTCCTGATGGAAGCACTCCCCCTTTGGGAACTAAAACCTGTAGACCAACAGAGCTCAGGGTCGCAGGGACAGGAAGCAAAAATTTTCCTAGTGGATCACTAGGGGTAATAGTGAGTGGTCCCACTCCCAGTTCCACCCCTTGGTTCCTGGACCCATGGATCCTGGCTATGGGAGAAACAGCACCATACAGCGGACGCTGATTCAGAGCATATACAGCTTCCTGGAGAACATTACCCCAGCCAGTCAAGGTATTGCCACCTAGTTGGCACCATAAATTAGTTTTCAAAAGGCCACTCCACCGTTCTATGAATCCAGCTGCTTTTGGATGATGGGGAACATGGTAAGACCAGAGAATTCCATGAGCATGTGCCCATTCTCGCACTTCATTTGCTGTGAAGTGTGTTCCTTGATCAGAAGCAATGCTGTGTGGAATATCATGATGATGGATAAGGCATTCTGTAAGCCCACGGATGGTAGTTTTGGCAGAAGCATTGCGGGCAGGGAAAGCAAACCCATATCCAGAGTATGTGTCTATTCCAGTTAGAACAAATCACTGCCCCTTCCATGAAGGGAGTGGTCCAATGTAATCAACCTGCCACCATGTAGCTGGCTGGGCACCTTGGGGAATGATGCCATATCTGGGGCTGAGTGTAGGTCGCTGTTGTTGGCAGATTTTGGCACTCAGCAGTGGCTGTATCCAAGTCAGCCTTGGTGGGTGGAAGTCCAGGTTGCTGAGCTCATGCATAACCTCCATCCCTACCACCATGACCACTTTGTTCATGAGGTCATTGGGCAATGACAGGAGTAGCTGGGGAAAGGGGCCGACAGGTATCCACAGAATGGGTCATCTTACCCACTTGATTATTAAAACCTTCCTCTGCTGAAGCTACCCTCTGGTGCACATTCAGATGGGTCACAAATATGTTCATGTTTTTAGCCCACTCAGAAAGGCCTATCCACTTACTTCCTCTCCAGACCTCTTTTTCACCAACTTTCCAATTATGGTCTTTCCAAGTCTCTGACCATCCAGCCACACCATTAGCAACAGCCCATGAGTCAGTATACAAACGCACCTCTGGCCAGCTTTCCTTCCAAGCAAAATGAACAACCAGGTGCACTGCTCAAAGTTCTGCCCACTGGGAGGATTTCCCCTTACCACTGTCCTTCAAGGACACCCCAGAAAGGGGTTGTAGTGTTGCAGCTGTCCACTTTTGGGTGGTACCTGCATATCATGCTGAACCATCTGTAAACCAGGCCTGAGTTTTCTCTTCTTCAGTCAATTCACTGTAAGGAACTCCCCAAGAGGCTATAGCTCTGGTCTGGGAACAAGAAGGTAACGTGGCAGGAGTGGAGACCATGGGCATTTGGGCCACTTTTTCATGTAACTTACTTGTGTCTTCAGGACCTGCTCTGGCCCTATCTCATATATACCATTTCCATTTTACAATAGTGTTCTGCTGCGCATGACCAATGTTATGGCTTGGTGGGTTAGACAACACCCAACTCATGATAAGCAACTCAGGTCTCATGGTAACTTATTGGCCCAATGTTAAGTGTTTAGTCTCTACTAAGGCACAGTAGCAGGCCAAAAGCTGTTTCTCAAAAGGAGAGTAGTTATCTGCTGCAGATGGTAAGGTTTTGCTCCAAAATCCTAAGGGTCTGTGTGGTAATTCTCCTATAGGGGCCTGCCAAAGACTCCAGACAGCATCTCTATTTGCCACTGACACTTCCAGCACCACTGGATCTGCTGGATCATATGGCCCAAGTGGCAGAGCAGCTTGTACAGCAGACTGGACCTGTTGCAGAGCCTCCTCTTGTTCAGGTCCCCACTAAAAATTAGCAGTTTTTCTGGTCACTCGATAAATGGACTGGTGTAGCACACCCAAATGAGGAATATGTTGTCGCCAAAATCCAGGAAGACCAACTGCCTCTTTTTTGGTGCCTCTTTTTTGGTCGGTAGGAGGGGCCAGATGCAGCAACTTCTCCTTCACCTTAGAAGGGATATCTTGACATGCCCCACACCACTGGACACCTAGAAATTTCACTGAGGTGGAAGGTCCTTGTATTTTTGTTGGATTTATCTCCCATCTTCTGACACACAAATGCATTACAAGTAAGTCTAGAGTAGTTGCTACTTCTTGTTCACTAGGTCCAATCAACGTGATATCTTCCATATAATGGACCAGTGTGATGTCTCGTGGGAGGGAGAAAAGATCAAGGTCCCTGTGGACAAGATTTCATCATAGGGCTGGAGAGTTGATATACCCCTGAGGTAGGACAGTAAAAGTATATTGCTGACCTTGCCAGCTGAAAGCAAACTGTTTCTGGTGGTCTTTACTAATAGCTATTGAGAAAATAGCATTTGCCAGATCAATAGCTGCATACCAGGTATCAGGGGATGTACTGATTTGCTCAAGCAAAGATACCACATCTGGAGCAGCAGCTTCAATTGGAGTTACCACCTGGTTGAGCTTATGATAATCCACTGTCATCCTCCAAGACCCATCTGCTTTCTGCACAGATCAAATAGGAGAGTTGAATGGGGATGTGGTGGGAATCACCACCTCTGCATCCTTCAAGTCCTTAAGAGTGGCAGTAATCTCTGTAATCCCTCCAGGAATCTGGTATTGCTTCTGATTTACTATTTTGCTCGGTAGGGGCAGTTCTAGTGGCTTCCACTCGGCCTTTCCCACCATAATAGCCCTCACTGCACGAGGTAGAGAGCCAATGTGGAGATTTTGCTAGTTGCTCAGTATGTCTATACCAATTATACATACTGGAACTGGGGAAATAACTACAGAATGGGTCCAGGGGTCCACTGGACCCACCGTGAGATGAACCTGAGCTAAACTCCATTGATTACCTGACCTCTATAAGCCCCCACTCTGACTGGTGGACCAGACTGACGTGTTGGGTCCCCTGACGTCAGTCACCTTGGGGAAGACTTGGAGGCAGATTAACCATATAAATTTGTGGCAGTGTAACAGAGTTCTCCCCCAAAGGGACCTGGCCTCCCCTTCATTCAAGGGGCTCTGGGTCTGTAAATTGTCTCAAGTCTGGAAATTGATTAAGAGGCCATGACTGTGTTTTTGTAATTCAGGTTAGACTTCTGTTCACTTGACCTAGAACTCTTTTTTTATACAGCTTGGACAAGTATTTAGTAGACTGTCCTTCTATTATATTTCTAGGTACCCCATGTTTTACTAGCCAATGCCACAAATCTGTGCGAGTCATATAATTTTGATGCCTGCTTTGAGTTTGCTGTCTATTATAATAGCCACATCTACCCTGTCTTTGGTGATTAAGAGCTGCCACCTGGGTTCTGCCAATTTGGGATCCCATCATCCCCATCGTGTTTAAGGATTCCGGCTCAGTGACAGCAGTTCCTACAGTAATATCTGACTTACAGAGAAGTGCAACTACAGAGCTCTTCAGGAATGATAGCGCTAGTCTCACAAATTTATTTCTCACTGTTTTGGTAAAAGGTGCATCCTCCGGACATTCCTGGGGTGTAAGAGCAGGCTTTGCATGATAAATCCACCCTAACAGTCCAATCTCTCTAAGCCTCTGGACCCCCTCATCTACATTATATCAGGACAGTTCTAGCATCTCAACCTCAGGTAATGTTGGCCATCTTTTGATCCATGTTTCAACCAACCATCCAAACAAACTGTTAATACCTTTTCTAACCCCTTCAACTATAACATTGAATGCAGAATCTCTGCTTAGTGAGCCCATATCAATAAATTCCACCTGATCCCACCTTATATTCCTTCCACCATTTTCCCACACCCTTAAATTCAATTGCCACACATATTTCCCTGATTTCTGTCTATATAAATTGGAAAGCTCACACAGTTCTTTTGGAGTATAATGTACCTCCTCATGTGTGATACTTTGTACCTCACCTTTAAGGACCTATTGAAACTTTAGTCTAGTTATAGGTCTGGAAGAAATGAGGGGTGGTGGGGTTGGATCATGAAAAGAAATAGAAATATCTTCCAAGCTTATTGCTTCAGGGCCTTCATTTGCAATTTCATCTGGTGAAACAGGATTAATCATTGTAGGGCTAATCCCTTCAGGAGGAGGTTGGGTGGCCAACTCCTCAAGGAAGGCTGGAGGTGGGGCAGTTTTGTCCTCAGGACAAACTATTACAGGGTTACCTAGAGAAGACTCAGCATGACCTAGGGTTTCAACCTCACCCCTGACGTCGTTATCAATCCATATGTCACCCTCCCATTTTTCAGGGTCCCACTCCTTTCCAATGAATGCCCTCACTTTAATGGCAGACACCTTTCAAGATTGAGATTTCAGATTACATTGTAAAGTTGCTTCTCCAACAATAAGATTCTGAGTCTGATTTTCAGAGATCTCAAATCTATGGCTGCAGGAAATAAGATTTTCCTTCAGGATACTCATAGAAATGTCTACATCTGTTAGATGGCGCTTAAGCTTCTTGTTTGAAGACTTAAGCTCATTCCTTTCCCTCCTTAATGTAGCCAGTGTGTCTAACAACAACCAGCCATCATCTCTATACCTCTTATTTCCACACAACTTCGTAAAGGTGTCAAAAACATTATCCCCCAGAGCCTGGCTTCATACAAGCGAAGCATTAGAAGAATCGAATGGTGATATTTTGACTATTTCTTTTGCCAACTCACTCATGGATTGGGAGTGTCATTCTGATTATGGGAATCAGAATACTTAGTGCCTTTGAATCCAAAGGAAAAAAACATTCAAAAAAACCTATTCTTAAGATTCTGTTTCTTAAGAACCACTTCTTGTACCAATATGTATTAGGTAGGGTTTTCTAGAGAAACCGAATCACAACGAACACTTGCAAATATAAAATTTATACAAGTGTCTCACATGACTGCGGGAATGCAGAGTCCAAAATCCACAGGGCATGCTGTGAAACCAATGATTCCAATGGAGGGTCTGGATGAACTCCACAGGAGAGGCTTGCCGGCTGAAGCAGGAAGAGCAGCCTGTCTCTTCCGAATCCTCCTTAAAAGGTTTCCTGTGATTAGATTGAGCATCACTCATTGCAGAAGACACTCCCCTTGGCTGATTACAAATGGAATCAGCTGTGGATGCAGCTGACATGATCATGATCTAACTCTATGAAATGTCCTCATTGCAACAGACAGGCCAGCACTTGCCCAACCAGACAAACAGGTACCACCACTTGGCCAAGTTGACACATGAAGGTGACCATGACACCAGCTTAACAACCATCTTCAGGGAGATGATCTAATTACAGATTCAAGTATACAGTATTGAATAGTGATTATTCGGCTTTTACAAAATGAGATTTTGATTAAAACATGGCTTTTCTGGGAGACATACAGCCTTTCAAACCATCACAAGTGATATGAACATCTTTGATTAGTTGTTCTAAAATCTGTCTCTCCTCTAGAATTTAAATTTGGGTCATTAGGCTGGTCTGTATCTGTCTGCATCTTCATAAGTTTTGTGATCTTTTGTTGCCTTCAAGGAATGTAAATATCTTAATAGGGTTACTTTGGAAGTTGATTTCTCTCAGTAGTCTAAAACTTTGTATTCGCAGGAGAGATGTGGAGCAGGATGCGGGGGCGTGGTTCAAGGCACAACAGTGTGGTGATGGGTTGTGGTGCAGGTATAGGTATGGGTTGGGGATGATATGCTGGTGCCTGTGAGCATGTGGCATGGTCACAGAGCTGTGGAGGTATAGTACAGGGGCCATGGGGGTGGGATGCAGCTCAGACAGGTCTTAGAGCACAGAAGCAAGGTGCAGCATGTGGAACACAGAGGTCGGGTGTTGCAAGAGGCAGATGGAGGGTGCTGTGCAGATGCACAAGGTATGGTGTGTGGCCAGGATGTGGGTGGGTATATGGAGCATGAGGGTCATGGGTATCAAGGTGTGGGGTATGGGATGCGGATGTTGGTGCACAAAGAGGGCAGGTACAGGTTTATCGTTTTGTAGCGAGAGGGGTTCAGTAGGGCCAGCGCAGATGCAAGAGTGTGCACGTGGGTTGCTGAACATAGGTCAAAGGCAGATGATGTTGGGTGTAGGGGGCCCCTGGCATGGTTGCTCAGGTGCAGGGAGGGTGGGGCAGAGTGCACACCTGTGCAGGACAATGGCTATGTCGCACAGTTGCCCATGTGAGCACCTGCTAGGTGTAGGAGCAGGGCTCTTGTGCTGGGGGTGGAACAAGCATGTGCATGTGTGGAGGGCAGGGAGTGTTGGGTGCAGGAGTGAAGAGGTTGGTGCACGGATGCATGGGTGCCCAGTGGAAAAGATGTGGCTGTGCACGTGCTTAGGTCTGATGTTGGAGACCTGGTGTGTGTCTGACAGAGCTCAGGAGCACTAGGGCGGTGTTGTGCCTGCATGCACTGGAGGTGGGTGTGGCCTGGATGTGCAAGTCAGTGCTTGCACAGAGCTGGAGGGGCTGTGGTGGGTGTGCACACATGCACATGTGTGGATATGGAGGTTCTGGACACCGATGCACACGTGTGCAGAGCTCAGTGGCAGTGGAGAAGGATTGCACAACTGTATGGGCTTGGGGCTGTTGTGGCCCAGGTATGAAGGTGAGTGGCTGCAGCCCAGATGAGCAGGTGACCGCCTGCAGGGGACAGGGAGTGAGAGGTATGGGTGCGGGTGCGGGTGTCTCAGAAGGGGAGGGGAGAGACTGTGAGCTTGCACAGAAGTGGGTCAGGCTGGGGCAGGTGTGCACCCATGCACGGGGTGGGGTTTTGGGGCGGGGATGCATGGGGGAGGTCAGGGTGGGGATGTTTGGAGCGTGGTTGGAGGGGCATGTGATAGAGACCAGATGCATGGGGGGCTGGGGAGAGTCATGAGCCATGGGGTGGGGCCGGCACACGTGTGTGTGTAGTGCCTTCAAGGAATGGCTTGGCTTACTTCCTAGTCCCAGTCTTTCCATTCATGCACTCCTGAGGGCTCTGGGCCTCTGTTTGGAAAGGGGTGCATTAGGCTGTTTGCATTAGCTGGATGGTCTCTGGTAAGCCATAAAAGGCTCTCAGTAAATTTTCAAAGATTTAATGAATACAAAGCATGTTCTCTCACCACAACTAAATTAATTTAGAAATAAAAAATAAATTTTCCACAATATAATTATATATGGATTATATATTATATATATGGACCAAAGAAGAAATTGCAAGGGAAATTAAAAAATATTTTGAACAAAATGAACATGAAAAATACAGCATTCAAATTTAAAGGACACAGCTAAAGTTGTGCTTAGAGGAAAATGTATACCTTTAAATGCCTCTATCAAAAATGAAAGATATCAAATCAATAACTTAATGTTCTTCCCAAAGATACTAACAAACTTTAGACGAGCAAACTAAATCCAAAGTAAGTAGAATGAAGGAAGTAATAAAGATTTAGATAAGAAATAAATGAAATAGAAAATAGAGAAAATCAATGAAACAAAAAGTTGCTGTTTGAAAAGATCAATAAAATTGACTATATTGATCAAAAAGAGAGAGAAGAAACAAATTAACAAATCAGGAAAGAATGAGGAAGTATCACTACAGGCTTACAGAAATTGAAAGGATCATAAGGATATACTATGATCACCATATGCCAGTAAAACAGACAGATTATATGAGATGAACAAATCCTTAGAAAGACACAAATTACTAAAACAAACTCAAGAAGAAATAGAAAATTTGAATAGACTTTAACAGTTGAGGAAATTAAATTGGTAATTAAAAAACTTTCCAAAAAGTCAAGCTCAAGCCAAAGCCACAAGCAGTCTAAATTCATACTTACATGCTTTAAAAGTAGGAAAAAAAGAGAAGAAACCTCAGCAGACTAAAGGTTTTAAGATGACTTGAAAAATACCTCTCCCACCTGCTGTCTGGGTCATCCAGCTTCCACTCTGGATCCCCCAACTTAGCCAACCCCACCCACCAAAGATGCTGCCACATCCAGGCTTGGCCCTTCTAATGCAGGATAGTTGGGGACTGCTCCTTGGTGGGTGTGCCAGTTTGAATCTGTTATGTACCCCAGAAAAAACATGTTTTACTCCTGACCCAGTTTGTGAGAGCAGCCATTTCTTTTAATTCTGATTTAATACTGTTGGTTGGAAACTCTTGATTAGATCATCTCCACGGAGATGTGATGCACCCAATTGGGGGTGTGACATTTTAGTTAGATGGAGGTGTGATTTTAAGGTGAGCCTTGATTAGTTTACTGGAGTCCTTTAAAAGAAGGAACACTTTGGAGAGACAACAGAGATGCTTGGAGAGCATTTGCTTCAAAGAACAGAGACGTGGATGTTTGGAGATGATTGGAGCCCAGCAGACATCACAAAGAGATGTTAAGCAAGCCAGAACTTGGAGAGAACCAACGGAAGCCAAGAGATGAAGGCCAGTCAAATAGAAGCAAAATGAGGAACCCCTGAAAGGAACAGAAGCTGAAAGCAATGGAGCCCAGGAGCAAAGGACAAGCAGATGTCAGCCATGTGACTTCCTAGCTGGCAGAGGTATTCTAGACCCATTGGCTTTTCTTGAGTGAAGGTATCTTTCCCTGGATGCCTTAGTTTAGACATTTTTATACACTTAGAAGTATAAACTTGTAACTTATTAAATTCCCTTTTTAAAAGCCATTCCATATATGGTATGTTACATTCCAGCAGCTTACAAATTAACACAGTTCAACAAGGGCATAGGATACAAGATACAAATATAAAACCCAATATATTTCTACATGTTTATTTTATTTTATTGATTTATTTATTTGCATGGGCAGGCACTGGGAATCAAACCCGGGTCTCCGGCATGGCAGATGAGAACTCTGCCTGCTGAGCCACGGTGGCCTATCCTATTTCTGCATATTAGCAATGAAAAACCTGAGATTAAATTAAGAAAATTATTCCATTCACAATAGCATCAATGATAATGAAATATTTATAAATAATTTAATAAAACAAATGCAAGACTTTTGCACACTGAAAGCTTCAAAATATTGCTGAAAGAAATTAAAGAAGATCTAAATAAATTGAGAAACTTTCCATTTTCATGGGTTGAAAAGCTTAGGAGGCAGTTCTCTTCAAATTGATCTGTTGATTTTTTGCAATTCCTATCAAAATTCCTGCAGGGTTTTTTTTTTTTCAGGTATTTAAAAGCTACTCCTAAAATTTATTTGGGAAAGCAAAGGACCCAGAATAGCCTAAACAATATTATAACAGAAGAACAAAGCTGGGAGATTACACTTCCTGACTTCAAAGCTTACTAAAGCCTGTCGTTTGTTGACTGGGGCTGGAACTGGGAACAGCGTATTGACTGCAAACAGGAGCCAGTGATCTTTTTGAGTGGATGGAAATGTGCTAAAAACTATAATGTGGTGATGTTACTAACAACATACCTTAAAATGATTTGGACTTCACTTGGTTTGAACATGTCATTTGACTTTTATGTCTTCCTATGCTTTTTCGTTGTTTGTTTATTTACTTGCTTTTCATTAAACTCTGAGTATTAAAATAGTATTCTTTGGTGTAACTGGAATCTTAAGTGCAAATGAGGGTTTGGAGAAAAATCCTGGGACAGGACTAATTGGACATCAGAATGATCCAGAATAACATATTTATGTGACACTTTAACTTTTAATTTTGAAATAATTTTTAACTTAGCAGTAAAGTTGTAAAATGATACAAAGAAATTCTATTCACAAAATTTCATCAATCATTAATATTTCCAACCTACATTTTTAAAAAATATGTGATGTATGATTTATTTCATTTTAAGGAATTGTCTCACACATTTGTGGGGTCTGGCAAGTCTGAATACTGTAGGGCAGATGGCAAGATGGAAATTCTAGTAAAGGGAAAGTTGAAGTCCTGAGGCAGAAAT
This sequence comes from Myrmecophaga tridactyla, assembly GCA_004026745.1. Lineage (NCBI taxonomy): Eukaryota > Metazoa > Chordata > Mammalia > Pilosa > Myrmecophagidae > Myrmecophaga > Myrmecophaga tridactyla. The sequence continues at coordinate 33,237 of PVIY010003753.1, forward strand.
TTTCTAGCCTGCAGTTTTGAATCAGGATTAAAAGAAACACCTGCTCCCACAAGATTGGATCAGGATTACAACATGGCTTTTCTGGGGGTACATAATAGATTCAAATGGCACACTCAGTACCTTGGGTAGCCAACTTCCGGCAGCCATCAGTAAAATGTAAAGACTGGATGAGTAGAACAAAGCTAAAATCCCTGCCACTTCTAATATTCTATAAGTCTAAATGCTCATTCCCCTGCACCTCCCACAATTCCCTACCAACCCTCATCACCACCAAAATTGAACTTATTGGAAATAATTAACTCATACTCAGTATTTCTTCCTCATTTTTTCTCTTGAAGAATTATGAAGTCAGAGAACTTGAGGTTTGAATAGGGTCCCAAGAATAAAATGGTAGCAGCAGTGGAGTAGACTCTGTTTGTGTGTGAGGAAATTGAGTGTCCTCAGATCAAAGAGGCAAGAGAGGGTCAGCACCAGTTTTTGAATAGGGAGTCAGAGGACGGTAGAAGAAAGCAAAAGGCTCTTTGTCCCCCTAGGACCAATTATGGGCATTTTCCTCTGTCAGTCCCAGTCTCTTCCTGTTGAGCTTTGTACTTAGTTCTTCCTCCCCAATCTACCTGCTTTTGTAGTGTGCCCTGATTCCTATAAAATTGCTCTCAGTTCCTCCCCTGCACACATCTTTCCTTCAGACTAAAGGCATACTCACTACAGAGGCAGATGCACATTTGAATATGGACTCATCCACAAAAATCTTACCACTCCAGCCAATCTTTCCATAGGCAGTGCAGCCAACCATGTGTACAATGTGGGAGCTCTTTTTCCATCAAGGATTTCAGTGAAAAGATAGAGAGATCCTTTGTTTCCTTTTTGCTTTTGTCTTAGTGTTTTGTTTGGAAACAAAAACTCCCTCTACTCTCTCCCCTCATTCTCTGGAAACCTCTAATTTACTTTCTATTTCTGCAAATTTGCCATCTCTAATCTCTTTTAAGTTAAATCATACAATATCTGTCCTTATGTTTCTTATTTCATTGGGTATAAAATTTTCAAGATTGCTCCATGTTGGAACATGTCTCATGACTTCATTCTTTCTTATGGCCAAATAATACTCCATTGTGTGTATGTATTGCATTTTTTAATCCATTCATTTGTTGATAGACACATTTTTTCCACCTTTATACTATTGTGAACAATTGCTAATATAAACATTAGTGTACAGTATCTGTTGGAGACCTTGTTTTCACTTTCTTTGGATATATACCTAGAATTGGAATAAGATATATGGTAATTCTATATTTAACTTTTTGAGGAACTGCCATACTGCTTTCTGCAGTGACTGCTCCATTTTAAATTCCTACCAACAATGCACTAATGTTCCTATTTCTCTGGGTCCTCTCCAACACTTATCTCTGTTTTTTAATTAATAGCCACTTTTGGTTGTGAAATGATATCTCTTTGTGGTTTTGATTTGCATTTCCTTAATTGTTTATAATGTGGAACATTTTTTCATGATTATGGTCATTTGTATACCTTCTTTAGAAAAATGTCTGCACAAGTCCTTGGCCTGTTCATTAATTGAGTTATTCATCTTTTTGTTGGTGCACTGTAAAAGTTCTTTATACATTCTGAATATAAAGTCCTTATGCAACGTATGGTTTGCAGCTCTTTTTTCCTGTTCTGTAGGTTGTCTTTTGGCTTTCTTGATAACTTCCTTTGATGCAAAAAAGTTCTAATTTTGATGAAATCAAGTTTATCTATTATTTTTTTCCTGCTCATGTTTTTGGTGTCATATCTAAGAACCCATTGCTGATCATGAAGATTTGCCCCATATAAGTAAGAGTATTAAAGTTTAAGTTTTCTTATTTAGATCAATATGCCAGTTTGAAAGGATTTGTGTGCCCTAGAAAATCCATGTCTTAATCCTGATCTAATCTTGTGGGAACAACCATTTCTTTTAATCCTTATTCAGTAGTTTAGGTTGGAATTCTTTGATTAATTTATCTCCATGGACATGTGACCCCCGCATTCCAGGTGGGTCTTGATTAGTTTACTTGAATTCTTTAAAAAGAGGAAACATTTTAGAAAAAGCTTTAGAGCAATGACAGAACTGAGAAGCATGAGAGCTCATGCAACCAGAAACCTTTGGAGATAAAGAAGGAGAATGCCCCTGGAGGAGCTTCATGAAAGAACAAGCCTGGGGAGAAAGATTGCAGGTGTTGCCATGTTTGCCCTGTGCCTTCCAGTTGAGAGAGAAACCTTGAACATCATTGGCCATTCTTGAGGAGGGTAATCTCTTGTTGGTGCCTTAATTTGGACATTTTTATAAACTTGGTTTAATTGGGACATTTTCATGGCCTTAGAACTGTAAACTTGCAACTTATTAAATTCCCCTTTTTAAAAATCATTCCATTTCTGGTATATTGCATTCTGGCAGTTTTTCTAGAACCAATCATTGAAGGAACTATTCTTTCCTCTTTGTGAGTAATTAACACCCTCACTGAAAATTAACTAACCATTGATGTGTGGGTTTCTCTCTGGACTTTCAATTCTCTTCCATTGATCCATCTTTATGCCAATACCACACTGTTTTGATTACTGTGCTTTGTAGTACCATTTGAAATTGGGAAGAGTGAGTCCTCTAACTTTGATGTTTCCCAAAGTTGTTTTGCATATTCCAGGTCTCTAATTCCTATGAATTTCAAAACAGTTTTTCTATTTCTGAAAAAAAAAGCTGCTGAAATTTTTATAAGTATTGTATTGAATCTGTAGTTTGCTTTACATAATGGTGATATCTTACTGATATGAACTCTTAATTCATGAACATGGCATTTCTTGCCACTTATTTAGGGCTTTTTAAATTTCCTTCAGCAGTGTTTTCTAGTTTTCAGTATACATCCTTGGTTAAATTTATTCTTAGATATTTTATTCTCTTAGATGCTATTGTGAATAGAATTGATTCTTAATTTGCTCTTCAGATTGTTCATCACCAGTGTGTAAGAACACAGTGGATATTTGCGTGTAGATCTTGTACTTTGCCACTTTTCTGCACTCATTTATTAACTTCAATTTGGACATCTTTTATTTCCATTTCTTGCCCAACTTCTCAGGCTACAGTTCCTAGTAAAATATTGAACAGCAATGGTGAAAACAGTTGTTAATAGTTAGGGTTCTCTAGAGAAACAGAGTCATCAGGAAACACTCGCAAATATAAAATTTATGAAAGCGTCTTACATAACCATGGGAAAGTAGATTCTAAACTCTGCAGGGCAGGCTGTGAAGCTGGTGATTCTGATGGAGGGTCTGGACGAGCTCCACAGGAGAGGCTTGTCGGCTGAAGCAGAAAGAGCAGCCTTTCTCTTCTGAATCCTCCTTAAAAGGCTTCCAGTGATAAGATTGAGCATCACTTATTGCAGAAGACACTTCCCTTGGTTGATTACAAATGGAATCAGCTGTGGATGCAGCTGATGTGCTCATGATTTAATTCTATAAAATGTCCACATTGCAACAAACAGGCCAGCACTTGCCCAACCAACAAACAGGTACCACCACTTGGTCACGTTGACACATGAACCTGATGATGACAGTCCTCCCCTTTTCAACTTGGCAGCTATCCACATCGCCTTAACCCATACCTGATTTATAAATAAAAAACAATAAAACGCACATTTTTTTCTTTCACCTAACAATACTCAGGTGTCCTGCATATAACCAGAAACGCATTAAATCTCTCCAAATAGGGTGGAAGTCCTTGGGTAATAAATATTCTTAAACTTGATATCCTACAACTTAAATAGTATAACATGAACAAAACAGCATTATAGTCCTCGTTTCTGTAACTGATCACATGATCGAAGTTCATATTTATCACTACCTTCTTCCACTACCCATTCCATGTTCCCTTTACCCTCAGCAACCACTTCAGCTGGCCGTGGTTCTTTGCCTGGTGACATGACCCAAACCTTCATTCCTGAAGTTTCAGAGCCATTGGTAGTCCTGCCTGGATTGGGTTGTTGCAGTTTTTCATTGATTTTAATCACAGGGTATGGTAGTACTAAAAGACAACCTAGGGGATCTCCTTTATTCCAGTATTCCAGGAAAACTCTTCTTTACCTCCATTGTGCAGTCACAGTCCTATTTCCCGCTGATAGTCAAGGTCAATCATCCCAGCCAGTAATGTAATCACCTTCTTGGCTTGTTGATTCAGGGGTATAAGTAGCCCAAAGTGACCAGGTGGCAGTCTTACATCCCAATTCAATGGAATCATTGTTGTTTACCCTGGTGGAAGCACTCCCCCTTTTGGAACTAAGACTTGTAGACCAGCAGAAATCAGGGTCACAGGGACAGGAAGCAAAAATTTTTCTAGTGGGTCACTGGGTGTAACAGTTAGTGCTGCCACTCCCATTTCCACCCTTTGGGTCCTGGACCCATGGATCCTGGCTGTGGGAAAAACAGCACCATACAGCGGATGCCGACTCAGAGCATACACAGCTTCCTGGGGAACATAACCCCAGCCGTTCAAGATATTGTCACCTACTTGGCACCATAATTGAGTTTTCAAAAGGCCATTCCACCATTCTATCAATGCAGCTGCTTCTGGATGATGGGGGACATGGTAAGACCAGAGAATTCCATGAGCATGTGCCCATTCCTGCACTTCATTTGTTGTGAAGTGTGTTCTTTGATCAAAGGCAATGTTGTGTGGAATACCACGATGATGCATAAAGCACTCTGTAAGCCCACAGATGGTAGTTTTGGTAGAAGCATTGCATGCAGGGAAAGCAAACCCATATCCAGAGTATGTGTCTATTCCAGTTAGAACAAATCGCTGCCTCTTCATTGAAAGGAGTGGTCCAATGCAATTAACTTGCCACTATGTAGCTGACTGGTCACCTCAGGGAATAGTGCCATATCAGGGATTGAGTGTGGGTCTCTGCTGCTGGCAGATTGGGCACTCAGCAGTGGCTGTAGCCAATTCAACCCTGGTGAGTGGAAGTCCATATTGTTGAGCCCAGGCGTAACCACCATTCTTACCACCATGACCACTTTGTTCATGAGCCACAGAGCAATGACGAGAGTTTCTGGGGAAAGAGGTTGACTGATATCCACAGAATATGTCACTTAAATCACTTGATTCTTAAAACCTTCTTCTGCTGAAGTCACCCTCTCATGGGCATTCACATGGGACACAAATATCTTCATGTTTTTAGCCTACTCAGAAAGGTCTATCCACATACCTCTACTCCAGACCTCTTTGCCACCAATTTTCCAATTATTGTCTTTCCAAGTCCCTGACCAGTGAGCCAAACCATTAGCAACAGCCCATGAGTCAGTGTACAAACGCACCTCTGGCCAGTTCTCCTTCCAAGCAAAATGAACAACCAGGTGCACTGCTTGAAGTTCTGCCCCTGGGAGGATTTCCCCTCACCACTGTCCTTCAAGGACACCCCAGAAAGGGGTTGTAGTGCTGCAGCTGTCCCCTTTTGGGTGGTACCTGCATATCGTGCTGAACCATCCGTAAACCACTCCTGAGCTTTCTCTTCCTCAGTCAATTCACTGTAAGGAACTCCCCAAGAGGCCACAGCTCTGGTGTGGGAAAGAGAAGGTAATGTGGCAGGAGTGGAGACCATGGGAATTTGGGCCACTTCCTCATGTAACCTTCAGTACCTTCTCTGGACCTATCTCGTATATATCATTTCCATTTTATGATAGAGTACTGCTGTGCATGCCCAACTTTATGGCTTGGTGTGTCAGACAACACTCAGCTCATGATAGGCAACTCAGGTCTCATGGTAACTTGGTGGCCCAATGTTAAGAGTTTAGTCTCTACTAAGGCCCAGTAATGGGCCAAAAGGTATTTTTCAAAAGGAGAGTAGTTATCTGCAGCAGATGGTAAGGCTTTGCTCCAAAATCCTAAGGGTCTGCATTGTGATTCTCCTATAGGGGTCTGCCACAGGCTCCAAACAGCATCCGTATTTGCCACTGACACTTCTAGCACCATTGGATCTGAAGGATCATATGATCCAAGTGGTAAAGAAGCTTGTACAGCAGCCTGGACCTGTCACAGAGCCTCCTCTTGTTCAGGTCCACACTCAAAATTAGCAGTTTTTCTGGTCATTTGATAAATAGGCCAGAGTAGCACACCCAAATGAGGAATATGTTGTCACCAAAATCCAAAGAGACTAACTAGGCATTGTGCTTCTTTTCTGGTTGTAGGAGGGACCAGATGCAGCAACTTCTCCTTCACCTTAGAAGGGATATCTTGACATGCCCCACACCACTGGACACCTAGAAATTTCACTGAGGAGGTGTAAGGCCCCTGTATTATTGTTGTATTTATCTCCCATTCTCTGACATGCAAATTCCTTACCAGTAAGTCTAGAGTAGTTGCTTCTTCTTGCTCACTAGGTCCAATCAACAGATATCATCAATATAATGGACCAGTGTGATGTCTTGTGGGAGGGAGAAACTATCAAGATCCCTGTGGACAAGATTATGACATAGGGCTGGAGAGTTGATATACCCCTGAGGTAGGACAGTGAAAGTATATTGCTGACCTTGTCAGCTGAAAGCAAACTGTTTCTGGTGGTCCTTACTAAAAGCTATTGAGAAAAAATCATTTGCCAGATCAATAGCTCCATACCAGGTATCAAGGAATGGATTGATTTGCTTAAGCAATGATACCACATCTGGAACACCAACTGCAATTGGAGCTACCACCTGGTTGAGCTTACAATAATCCACTCTCATCCTCCAAGACCCATCCGTTTTCTGCACAAGTCAAATAGGAGAGTTGAATGGAGATGTGGTGGGAATCACCACCCCTGCATCCTTCAAGTCCTTAGGAGTGGCAGTAATCTCTGCAATGCGGTAGTACTTCTAATTTACTATTTTGCTATGTAGTGGCAGTTCAAGTGGCTTCTGCTTGGCCTTTCCCACCATAATAGCCCCCTCTGCACAAGTTAGAGAGCCAGTGTGGGGATTCTGCCAGTTGCTCAGTATGTCTATACCAATTATACATACTGGAACTGGGCAATAACTATAAAATGAGTCCAGAGGCCTACTGGACCCACTATGAGACAGACCTGAGCTAAAACTCCATTGATCACCTGGCCTCCATAAGCCCCCATTCTGACCGGTGAACCAGAGTGATGTTTTGGTCCCCTGGAATTAATGACACTTCTGAATCAGTGTCTAATAATCCCCAAAATATCTGATCATTTCCTTTTCTCCAGTGCACAGTTACCCTGGTAAAAGGCCATCTCTCTCCTTGGGGGAGGCTTGGAGGAAGATTAACAGCATAAATTTGTGGCAGTGTAACAGGGTTCTTCCCCAAAGGGAACTGGCCTCCCCTTCATTCAAGGGGCTCTGGATCTGTAAATTGTCTCACATCTGGAAATTGATTAAGGGGCCGTGACTCTGTGTTTTTGTAATTCAGGTGAGACTTCTGTTCACTTGACCTAGAACTCTTTTGTTTATACAGCTCAAACAATAATTTAATAGACTGCCCATCTACTGTATTTCTAGGTACCCCATGATTTCCTAGCCAGTACCACAAATCTCTTTGAGTCAGATTAAATTGATGCCTGCTTTCAGTTTGCTATCTATTATAATAACCACGTCCACCCTGTCTTTGGTGATTAAGTGCTGCCACCCGGCTTCTGCCAACTCAGGATCCTGTCATCCCCATTGTGTTTAAGGATTCCAGCTCAGTGACAGCAGTTCCTACAGTAATATCTGACCTACAGAGAAGGGCAACCACAGAGCTCTTTAGGGATGATGGTGCTAGTCTCACAAATTTATTTCTCACTGTTTTGGTAAAAGGTGCATCCTCTGGAAATTCCTGGGGTTTAAGAGCAGGCTTTGCATGATAAATCCACTCTAACATTCCAATCTCTCTAAGCCTCTGGATCCCCTCATCTACATTATACCAGGGCAGTTCTGGCATTTCAACCTCAGGTAATGTTGGCCACCTTTTGATCCATGTTTCAACCAACCACCCAAACAAGCTGTTAACACATTTTCTAACCCCTTGAGCTATAACACTGAATTCAGAATCTCTGCTTAGTGGGCCCAAGTTTTAGTTTGGTGCCTGCTGGAATGCAATATACCAGAAACAGAATGGATTTTAAAAAGGGGAATTTAATAAGTTACTAGTTTACAGTTTTAAGTCTGAGAAAATGTCCCAATTAAAACAAGTCTATAGAAATGTTTAATTTAAGGCATCCGGGGAAAGAGACCTTGGTTCAAGAAGGCCAATCACATTCAATGTTTCCTCTCAGCTGGAAGGGCACATGGCGAGCATGGTGGCATCTGTTGGCTTTCTCGTGGCTCTACAAAAAGGAACTCTCTCCAGAATGTTTCCTCTTTTATAGGACTCCAGAAACTTATCAAGATCCACCCAAATGAGTAGAGACATGTCATCACCTAATCCATCTTAACAACCATTCATGATTAAATCACTTCTCCAGGGAGATGATCTGATTACAGTTTCAAACATACAGTATTGAATAGGGATTATTTTGAATTTTTGAAATGGGATTTTGATTAAAACATAGCTTTTCTAAGGTCCATACATCCTTTCAATGCAGCACAGCCCCTATCAATAAATTCAGCCTGATTCAGCCTTATATTCCTCCCACCATTATCCCACACCCTTAAAATCCATTGCCACATATATTCCCCTGATTTCTGTCTATATAAATTGGAAAACTCACACAGTTCTTTTGGAGTATAACATACCTCCTCATGTGTGATACTTTGTACCTCACCTTTAAGGGCCTGTTGAGACTTTAGTTATAGGTCTGGAAGTAATGAGGGATGGTGGGGGTGGGTCATGAAAGAATTAGAAATATTTTCCAAGCCATTTGCTTCAGGGCCTTCATTTGCCATGTCATCTGGTGAAACAGGATTAATCACTCTAGGGCTAATCCCTTCTGGTGAAAGTTGGTGGCCAACTCCCCAAGGCAGGCTGGAGGGTGGGGTGGCTATGTCCTCAGGGCAGACTATTGCAGTGCTATCTAGAGAAGACTCAACATGACCTAGGGTTTCAATCTCATCCCCAACATCATTATCAATCCATATGTCACCATTCCATTTTTCAGGGTTCCACTCCTTTCCATTCAATGCCCTCACTTTAACAGCAGACACCATGCAAGATTGAGATTTCAGTTTACATTGTAAAGTTTGCTACTCTAAAAATAAGATTCTGAGTCTGATTTTCAAAGATCTCAAGTGTAGGCTACAGGAAATAAAATTTTCCTTCAGGACACTCATAGAAACTTCTACATCTCTCAGACTGCACTTAAGTTTCTCATTTGATGCCTTAAGCCCATCCTTTTCATTCGTTAATGTATCCAGTGTATCTAACAACAACCAGACAACACCTCTGTACTTCCTATTTCCACAAAACTCTGTAAAGGTGTCAAAAACATTATTCCCTAGAGCCTGGCTTCGTACAAGCGAAGCATTAGAAGAGTCAAATGGTGATATTTTGACTATTTCTTTTGCCAACTCATTCAATGGATTGGCAGTGTCATTCTGATTATGGGAATCAGAATACTTAGTGCCTTTGAGTCCAGTCATAGTGGAAAGTCATTCATAAAAACCCATTTTTAAGATTCTGTTTCTTAAGAAGCACTCCTGGTATCAAGTTGTATTAGTTAGGGTTCTCCAGAGAAACAGAATGAACAGGAAATATTCATAAATATTAAATTTATAAAAGTGTCTCATGTAACCATGGGAATGTAGAGTCTAAAATCTATAGGGCAGGCTGTGACACTGACAATTCCATTGGAGGGTCTTGGATGAACTCCACAGGAGAGGCTTGCCAGCCAAAGCTGAAAGAGAGCCTGTCTCTTCTGAATCCTCCTTAAAAGGCTTCCAGTGATTAGATTAAGCATCACTCATTGCAGAAGACACGCCCCTTGGCTGATTACAAATAGGATCACCTGTGGATGCAGCTGACGTGATCATGATCTAATTCTATGAAATGTCCTCATTGCAACAAACAGGCCAGCACTTGCCCAACCAGACAAACAGGTACCAACACTTGGCCAAGTTGACACATGTCCCTGACCATGACAGTGGTCATCTTTGTATAGTTCCTGATCATAGGTAAAAAGCTTTAAATACTTTATCATTGAATATGATGTTAGTGGTGGGTTTTTGAAAAGTGACTTTCATCATGTTGAGAAAATTAATTGCTATTTCTAGCTTTAAGAGTATCTTTATCAAGAAGGAGTGCTGGATTTTGTCCAATGCCTTTTCTAGGTCTATTGAAATAATCATGTGGGATTTTACTTCACTTTATTAATGTAGTGTATTATATGAATTGATTTTCTTGTATTGAGCCATCCGTGCATACCTGGGATAAAACCCACTTGGTCATGGTGTACATAGTTCTTTTAATGTGCTTTTGGCTTTGATTTGCAGGTATTTTGTGGTGGTTTTGTACATCTGTATTCATGAGAGAAATTGGTCTGTAGTTTTCTTTTCTTGTAGTATGTTTATCTTGTGTGCCAGTTTGAAAGTATTATGTACCCCAGAAAAGCCATGTTTTAATTCTGATTCAATCTTGTTGAGGCAGTCTTTTCTTTTAATACTGATTCAATACTTTAGATTGGAAATGTGGCATATTGAGGTCTCCAAATATTATTTTAGAGACATTAATTTCTTTCTTCAGTGTTGTCAGTGTTCACCTCATGTATTTTGGGGCACCCTGGTTCATTGCACAAATACTTATGATTATTTCTTTTTGGTGATGCCCCTTTTATTAATATATAATGTCCTTCTTTTATCTTTTAACAGTTCTGCATTTAAATTTCTTTTTCTGATATCAGTATAGGTACCCCCACTTTCTTCTGGTTACATTTTGCATGGTATATCTTTTCTCCAACCTTTTTCTTTCAATATATTTGTGTCTTTGGATCTAAGGTAAGTCTCTTGTAACAGCGTATAAGTGGACCATATTTTTAAATTTATTCTGCCAATCTGTGTCTTTTTATAGGGGAGTTTAATCAATTAACATTCAATGTTATTACTGTAAAGGCACTGCTTACTTAAACCAATTTATCCATTGGCTTTTATATGTTATATCTTATTTTTGTGTGCTTTTTACCCTTTTCACTACCCTTATTGAAAATCTTCATTTATACACTCTTCCTCCTGTCTTCCTTTTGGCCTGTAGTACTCCCTTTAGTATTTCTTATGGGGCAAATCTCTTGTTAACAAACTCTATCAATTTCTGTTTATATGTAAATATGTATGTGTGTGTGTGTGTGTGTGTGTGTGTATATATATATATATATTGGTTTTTTTTGTTGTTTTTTTTTGCATGGGCAGGCACCGGAAATTGAACCAGGTCTGTGACATTATCTGTGAATATTATTTTTAACTCACCTTCATTTTTGAAAGAGAGTTTTCCCAGATAAAGTATTCTTGGCTGACAGTTTTTCCCTTTTGGTTCCTTAAATATATCATACAACTCCCTTTTCACCTCCACATTTTCTGATGGAAATTGACATGTAGTCTTATTGAGCATCCCTTGTATGCAATCAATAAAACCCATCGCTAGACTGCCAAAGAAAAAAAGAGAGATGATGGGATTGAATAAAATCAGAAATGAGAGGGGAGCACTACTAATGACCCCACAGAAAAAACAAGGATCATAAGAGAATACTATGAATAACTGCAGGTCAACAAACTAGACAACTTAGATGAAATGGAAAATTTCCTTGAAACACACTAACAACCTTCACTCACTAGAAGAAAATGAAGACCTCAGAAAATCAATGACATGTAAAGGGATTGAAATGGTCATCAGAAGCCATCCAATAAAGAAAAGCTTAGGACCACATGGCTTCACAAGTAAATTCTACCAATCATTTCAAGAAGAGTTAATACCAACCTTGCTCAAACCTTCCAAAAAATTGAAGAGGAGGAAACTACCTAACTCATTCTATGAAGCTAACATAATATTGCTATAACACCAAAGCCAGATGTGTTGGTTTGCAAGCTGCCAGAATGCAATATACCAGAGCTGGAACAGCTTTTATAAAGGGGAATTTAATAAGTTACAAGTTTACAGTTCTAAATGTCCAAACAAAGGCATCCATGGAAAGATAACTTACTTCAAGAAAGGCCAAAAACTGAGGTGAAAAATCTGTGAGTAGATATCTCCATACTGTGGAAGCTTGTGTCCACCCCCCTCCTGTGTGACAAATTGCCTCAGGAGCCACTGTCTGGATGGAAATAGAAGCCCTTTCTCCAAGAAATGGTTGGGGGAGCATGGCTGGGCACCAATTGCATCTTCTGATTAATGAATTTGGACTTCTGGGTACCAACCTCAGGCACAAATAAATTTACAACTCACCCTGGACAGAAAACAGCTGTAAGCCTTTGTTAAAACCCTTCCTCTTTCAGGGGCAGAAGTGGGGTTGACTGAGAAACACAGTAGTTCTCTAGAGAGAGGGGATCAAGTTGCTGAAGGGCAGCTCTTCCTCAAGAAAAAGGAGGCACACCTGGGCAAAATCTGTGGCTTTTGATTAACAAATTTGGAGTGCTAGATTTCAGCTCCAAGAACAGACAACAGTCTTTACCCACCCAGCAAAGAAAGCAGCCAGAAGCCTCTTTGCCAGCAGGGGCAGAAGTGGGACAGATTGAGAGACACTGTAACTTCTTGGGGCAATGGGAAACAGGTTGCTGAAGGGTGGCCCTTCCCCCCAAAAAAGGGGTGGGGACTTGGACCAATGCAGTATGTGGCTGTTGTTTAGAGAATTCAGATAGCAAGGTCTAGGACCTGAGTCCAGTTTCAGCATACCCCAGCCAAAAGTAGCTGGCAGTCTGTCTCAATCATGCCCCAAGTAGGGGCAGTGTTGGTTGAGAATTAAAGGCACAGAACCATGTTACAGTGGTGGAGAATAAGTGGAAGAATACAAAAATTTTCTGGGGATGCAAGGAATGCACAGAATTGGTAAGGTGATATAAACAAGGTTTTTGTACTTCTAGGTCTCTCTTCCAGGGCACTTTGGGCCTGAAATACATTCCCTTTGTAGGTCCCTGAGTCTATTTTGGCTGGGAAAAATTGACCTGAGGAGGGCTTCTCTTGGAGGACACTCCTCTCAGAATCAGTGCTCCAGGTAAAAGAAGCTAGAGATAATGAAAATTGTGTTAAAAACATATAGAGGTTGGGCCACAGTGGCTCAGTGGCAGAGTTCTTGCTTGCCATGCCAGAGACCTGGGTTTTATTTCTGTTGTCTGCCCATGCAAAAAAAAGTAAAAACGGAACAAAAAACAAGCATATAGAATCAGGAGGCAGGGTAAGATGGTGGTGTAAAAAGGTGCAAAACTTCATCCTCTAGAGCAGCTAGTAAGTAGGAACTGTCTGGAAGAACTGTTTGGGGGGTCACCTGTGACTGGACACACATCATACAGCAGTCTGGAATGGGTGGAAGGACCAAGATCACAGTACAGAAATGTAAGTCTCCCAAACTGTGGAGGCTGGTGCCTCTCTCCCACTGGCATGGCAGGCTGTTTTGGAGACTTCCCCATAGGAAAAAGAAGCAGGCTCTACCAGGAGCAAGGGAAAGTAGTTCAACCAAGCTCCAGTTGTGGTTTTAATTAACAAGTTTGGACGACTGCACAGATAAACCCAGAACAAGCACAGAAGGAACCCTGAGGTCTCTCCCAGCAGAAAGGAGGTGAGCTGACAAAAAAAAAAACAACAGAAGCTTTTGGAGTTGGCTGAGATCAGAATACTGGAAAGGGCAAGGGGCTGTGCACCAGAATGGGTGCACATAGAGCAGGGTACAAACTCTGGCTCTTGATTGGCGAGCCCAGGAAACTGGGGACCTGATCTAAAAAGGATTATTTTAAGTATCAAAATGTTTCAGGCATTTTCAGTTGTCAGCACTGATATAGGCAGGGGCAGAGTTAAGATGTGTCTGAGATAATGTAACTAATCTGGTGAGGAGATAATTCCCTAAAGGATGGATTTTCCCCAAGAAAAGGGAGAGCAGAGCCCAGCACAAGTGACAGGTCTCAGAGAATTCAGATCCCAGGGGCTGGGAAAAAGAAATATCTTAAGCCCATCTTCTACCTCAGCCCCTGTCTCAACCATACCACTGTCAAGGACAGGATCTGCTGCGAATTAAAGGCACTACACCACTTTAGGCTAGTGGGAAGATGCAGGCTGACAAGTGGCACCTGCTGTGTAGAATAGGAAAAGCACAGAGTCAAGAGGTTTCACAGGAAAGACTAGCAACTTGCTGGGTCTCATACTCAAGGAAATCTGATACTGATTATACTCCCTTCCTGAAACTTGGGCTTGTCTGGTCTGGGAATGTCTGATTGGGTCCACCATCACTGGGAAGACCGTTCTCAAGAAAAGGCTCCACATAGTCAGGGCAAGAACCAGAAAAACAAGAGTTGAAAAATTATTATCAGTTAAACAGAAGCTATGCTACAGGTCTAGAATAAGTTGAACTGAATGCCAAAGAACAGATAAAGAACAAAACTAACTAACAAGAAAAACCCAGGTTAAAGAATGAAAACAACCTCCAGAATAAACTAATCAAACAAATCAGATGCCTAGGCACCAGCAAAAAATCATGAGCATACTACAAAGCATTAAGATATGGTCCCAGCAAAGGAACAAACTAACATTTAAAATGAGATACAGGAGTTGAAACAACTAATTGAAGACCTTCAAACAGACCTTATAAATCAAATCAATGAGTTGAGAGAAGATAAGGCAAAAGAGATGAGGGATATAAGGAAGATATCAGGTGAATATAAAGAGGAACTCAAAACTTGAAAAAAACAGATGGCAGAACTTATTGGAACAAAAGCACAATAGAAGAGATGGAAACAAATGAAGACTTACACAGCAGATTTGAATAAACAGAAGAAAGGATAGTGAACTAGAGAACAAGTCATCTGAAATCCCACACTCAAAAGAACAGATAGGGAAAAGAATGGAAAAATATGAGCAGGGTCTCAGGGAATTGATTGATAACATGAAGTGCATGAATATATGTGTTCTGTGTCCCAGGAGGAGAAGAGAAGGGGAAAGGGGCAGAAAGAATAATGGGGAAAATAATCATTAAAAATTTCCCAATTATCATAAAAGTACAGAAGTGTAGCGTACCCCAAACACAAGAGATCCAAATAGACCTACTACAAAATACTTACTGATCAGATTGTCAAATCTCAAAGACAAAGAGAGAATTCTGAAAGCAGCAAGAGAAAAGGGAAGTTTGATGAGTTTATGTGCAGATTTCTCAGTAGAAACAGTGGAGACAACCAAGAATTCTATATCCAGCAACACTGCCCTTCAAAAATGAGGAAGAGTTTAAAATATTTTCAGGCAGACTCTGAGAGAGTTTGTGAACAAGATACTTGCTCTACAAGAAATATTAAAGGGAGCACCACAGGCAGAGAGGAAAAAAATGATGGTGATTAAATGTACAAATATAAAGTTTCTATATGAGGGATAGCAAATTAATGTCAACATTGCATGGTGTTTAAAATGGATTGTTATATGGGAAATATACATTCAATGCAAACTAGGGTCTATAGTTCACAGTAACATTGTGATATACTTCCATTAATTGTAACCAAAAGCAATATACCAAAGCTAAATGTCAATAAAAGGGGGATATAAGGAAGGGTATGGGACTCTTGGTGATATTTCTCCATTTATTTTTTATTCCTCATTTTTTCCTCTTCTTCGTTCTTTGTGGAAGAACTGGAAATATCTTCATGTACACTGTGTTGGTGAATACATAACCATGTGATTATATCAGGAGCCATTGATTGTTTACTTAGAATGGATTGTACAGTGTGTGAATAAAACTGTTTAAAAATAAACAGAAGAGTGCATGGGTAGTTCAGTGGCAGAATGCTCACCTTTCATGCTGGAGACCCAGGTTTGAGTCTCAGACCATGCACCCAAAAAAATAAAAAAAATAAAATAAACAGAAAGATGCCAGTGCTGTAGAAAATGATGAGAGAGAGAGGTGTACCTTTCTCGGTTTGTAGGAAAGTAGAGTGGTGCAGCCCTTCTGGAGGGCATTGTGGTGGCTCCACAAGAGGCTAAGTATATGGTTCCCAAGTGATCCTGCAACCCTATTATTAGGTATATACTTGGAAGAACTGAAAGTTGGAACATGAATGGATTTTACACAGTGTTTATGGAGGCAGTATTCACAATTTTCAGTGTATGGAGGTGGCCTAAGAGTACATTAATTGATGAACAGATGACTGAACTGTGGTGTATACTTACAATGGAATATTGAGGAGCTGCAAGAAGGAATGAAGCCATGAAGCATGCAACTAGGTGAATGAATCTTGAGTACATTGTGTTGCATGAAATAAGCCAGAAACAAAAAGACAAATATTGTAAGGCCTCACTAATATGGACTAACTATAATGTGCAAACTCTGAGAATTGATTTGAGGGCATAGATTATCAGGGGATAGAATGTGGGCAAAGATTGGCCAATCAATTTTGGAGTACAGAATGTTCAATAAGGCTTGTTGTAAAGGTTCCTAGATTGTAAGCTTTTAACAGCATTCACAGCTATTCCTGAATTTTTGCTGTTATTTCTCAATTCTGAGATGTGTATTCTTTGTTTATAACCCAGTCATTCCCTAGAATGTTGTTCATCTGACACCTGAGACTCAGAGTTAGAGTTCTGCAACTCTGAAAGTCAGCATTAGCCCATACAAGAACTGCTCAAGAAGTTTGAAAGGAAAGCTGACTTCAATTAGAGACATGAATGAAACTGATTTTGTTAGGACTAAGGTAAATCAGAATACAGGGTAAAGGATGATATTGACTTTTTTGTATACGTTATTGTGGGGGGTCACATTTCATTCTTTTTCTATGTAAATATACCATTATTGCAGCATCATTTGTTGAATTTCGGGGGGGGGGGAGTGCACAGGCCAGGAATCAAACCTGGTCTCCTGCATGACAGGCAAGAATTCTACCACTGAACTACACTTGCACCCCGATATTGACTGTGTTTTGAAATTTTAACTTCTGTGTGAGACCAAAGGAATAAATGTTTATTTGATAAAAAATTCATATTTTCTGCAGTACATTATGTAATTTAACCTGTATGGTCACTTGATTCAAACAGCATAATTACATTAAACCTTAAATAGTGAATGAGAGCTTGCTGTTTTGTACAGGTTAATGTAGTACTTCAATACATACCAGAGTAATTTGGGTAGAAAATAATGAAGTATTTGCAAAGTTGTCTTGAGGGGCTGGGGAAAATGTGGAAATATTAAACTTCCCCACCTGAAGAATTCCTGATATTCTCCTAAGTATTAGGGACTACCAATTTAATAAGCCAAGCCCTCAATCTTGGGGCTTGCCCTTATGAAACTTATTCCTGCAAAGAAGAAGCTAAGCCTACTTATGATTATGCATAAGAATCACACCCAGAGAACCTCTTTTGCTGCTCAGATGTGGCCTCTCTCTCTAAACCAATTCTGCAAAGAAACTCACTACCCTCCCCCCAACATGGGACTTGACTCCTGGATGTGTACATCTCCCTGGCAATGTAGAACATGACTCCTAGGGATAAGCCTGGCCCCAGCATTGTGGTATTGAAAAAGCTTTCCTAACTGAAAGTGGGTAAAAAAATGAAACAAAATAAAAATTCAGTGGCTAAGAGATTTCAAATCAAGTCAAGAGTTCATTCTGGAGGTTATTCTTATGAATAATATAGATATTCCTTTTCTAGTTTCTAGCATGCTAGAATAACTAGAAGGAAGCTGTCAAACTAATCCAGTGGCCTTGATTCTTAAAGATGATTGTATAATTATTTTGCTTTTATGGTGTGTCTGCATGATTGTGAAACCCTTGTAACTGACACACCCCTTATCCAGTGTATGGGCAGATGAGTAAGAAAACAAAGACAAAAAAAGATTATGGGATGTTTTGGGTGTTATTTTTAGTTTTGGGGGTAAAGAAATTTTTCAATAATTGATTGTGATTATGAATACACAACTATATGATAATACTGTGTACCATTGAGTGTATACTTTGGATGATTATATGGCAGGTGAGTATATCTCAATAAAATTGCATTAAAAAAGCAAAGCTGCTATGAACTTTATTTTACATATCTTTGATAGACAAATGTATTGACTTCATGTGGGCATTAAATTACAACTAGGGGTGTAATTCCTATCTTACAGGGTGAGAACATCCTTAGTTTTGGTAGAAACTACCAGAGAGATTTCCAAAGTGGTTTTTACCAATTCATGCTTCCTCCAGCAAAGCACAAAAGTTCCAGTGGCTCCATACCCAAGTTAAAACTTCAAATTATCAACTTTAAAACATTTTAGCTTTTTTGAGGTGTGCAGTAATATTTCATAGTGATTTTAATTTTCATTTCCCTAATGAGTAATGATATTGAGAATGGTTTGATATGTTTATTGGCCATGTAGATATTCACTTTTGTAAACATCTTTTCAAGACTTTAGTCCAATTTATGAATTTGGTGTTTGTGACAGTTCTGGATATTAAAATTTCTCATATACAAATTTCAATTCTTTTCCTCCAGTCTATGACTTGTCTATTTGCTTCTGAAGACTGCATTTTAATGTGTGGAAGTTCCTAATTATAATAAAGTCCCATTTATCACATTTTAGATCTAGTACTGTTTGTAACCTGCATGACATATTTTGTATTTTACAATGTGATAAAGAAATATCTTATGTTTACTTCTATAGTCTTTATTGCATGTTTTCATGTTTGTGTCTATGATCCAAATAGAATTAATTTTGTGAATTATAAAGAAATAAATATTCCCAGATAAACAAAATCTGAGGGAATGCATCACCACTGGGCCAGTCTTGCAAGAGATGCTTAAGAGAGTTCTATAGGCTGAAAGGAAAGGACAATAGATGTTAGATCAAAGTTGTGTGATGAAATGAAGGTCTCTGGTAAGGGTAATGACATGGGTAAATATAAATGCCAGTACTATTGTGTTTTTTTTGTAACCCTACTTTTTACTTCCTGTTCAACCTAAAAGGCAACTACATAAAATGTATTAAGAAATCAGTAGTTTTAGACACACAATATATAAATATGTCATTTGTGACAAGAACTACATAAACATGGGGTATGAAGGAGTATAGGAACAAAGTTTGGGTAGACTGTTAAAGTTACATGAGTACCAAAGCACAAGAAACTTTTACAGCTTTACTATGTTAAATTTAAGTCCCTTGATAACTACAAAGAAAATATTGGAGAATGTGCAAGCTCATAGAGACAGAAATTATAAAGTACAGGTTGCCAGGAGTGTGGGACAGGGGAAAAGGGGAGTTAATGCAAAATGGGTGTATGGTTTCTAGGAATGTTTTAGCAATGGAAGGTGGTGAATGTACCACAATTAGTAAATGTGATTAATACCACTGAATGTGAATAGTCTGCTTGGGAGTGGTGATTATGGGAAAGTTAATTTTGTATATATGTTCCCACAGTAGGAAAAAGAGCAACTAAAGGAACAATGATGATAAAAGGCAATAAGGGATCTAACAAGGGGGGAGACAATGCTCATAAGGACATTATGGGGACATATGAAAAAATAGAATATGGACTATAAGCTCTATATTCCCTAATGTTAAATTTCTTCAACTTGATAACTGCACTTAAGGTAGCCTCATAAATGAATATCCTTGCTCTTAGGAAATTCATCTGGCTGTATTAAGGGTCCAAGGAGTATGAGGTACCCAACCTACACTCAAGCATTCAGAGAACAGATTGATGGATAGATAGCTAGGATAATATGGCAAATGTGACAAAATGTTAGCGTTGTTGGATCTGGGTGTCTGGGGGGGTAGATGGATGTTAAGAGTTCCGTATACCTGGTTTGTATTATTTTTGTAACTGTCTTATAAGTTTGAAAGTATTTCAGAATAAAAAGCTTAAAACAAAAATTAAAAAAATATATATTGAGAGGCAAAGAAAAAACATAAATAACCAACCAACATTCCAAGAAGGGAAACTGGGTTGAAATAAGCTTTCTCTTGGGGGTCAAACAATTGCACAAAAGTGCAATCTCAAAAATTGTATCACATACCCAGGGCAGGAATCAGAATAATAAGAGCAGAAAAAAATTCTGATCAGCTAAACAGGAGCTACTCTATAGGTTTAAAACAAGTTAAACCAAGTGTCAAAGAAGTGCTTCAGCACAAAGCTGATCTATAATGAAATCATAGGCAAGTGAGAGAGACTGATTCACAGAGTAAACTCACCAGGGAAATCAAATGCCTAGACACAAGCAAAGAATTACAGGCCATAATAAGAAACAGGAATATACAGCCCAGTCAAAGGAACAAGCTAAACCTTCAGATGAGATACAGGATTTCAAATAACTAATCAGTGTTGTTCAAACAAATCTCCTAAGTCCATTCAAGGAAATGAAGTAAAATATGGCAAAACAGATAAAGGAAATTAAGAAGACATTGGATAAGCATAAAGAAGAATTAGAAAGCTTCCAAAATATTAACAAAATGTATGTGAGAATGAAGGCAAAATAGGAGAGATAAAGAATACACTACAGGCACAGAACAGCAGACTTGAAGAGGAAGAAGAAAGGGTCACCATATTGGAGAGTAGAGCTTGTGAAATATTACAGACAAAAGAACACACAAACAGGTGGGCCATGGTGGCTCAGCAGGCAGTTCTTGCCTGCCACGTCAGAGACCCAGGTTTGATTCCCAATGCCTGCCCCATGCAAAAAAAAAAAAAGGAAGAAAGACAAAGAAAAGAAAAAGAACACACAGAAAAAAATAATAGAAAACCTGGAGGAGGCACTCAGGTAATTGAAGGATAGCATGAAGCACCCAAATATATGTTACATGGGTATCCCAGAAAGAGAAGAGTGGGGAAAAGGGGTGAATGAATAATTAAGGAATATCTCTTATGAAAAGAAAAAGATATATGTCAAAGAAGCACAATGTACTCCAAACAGAACAAATCCTAATAGACCTATTCCAAGACACATAGTAATCAGAATGTCAAGTTCCAAAGACAAAGAGAGAATTCAGAAAGCAGCAAGAGAAAAGAGATTCATCCTGTTTTAGTTCTTTTAAGCTGCTGGAATGCAACATACCAGAGACAGAATAACTTTCAATAAGGGAATTTATTAAAGTTGCAAGTTCACAGCTCTAAGACTGTGAAAATATTCACATAAGGCACCAACAAGAGGTTACTTTCACTCAAGAAAGGCTGATACCATCTGGAACGTCTCTGTCAGTTGGGAAGGCATGTGTTTGGTGTCTGCTGAGATCTCTGGCTTCTGGGCACCTCTATCACCTGGAAAGGCACATGGCAACATATGTTAGCTTTCTCTCTTCATTTCATAAGCTTCCCTAAGGGTGTTTTCCTTCTGCATCTCAAAAGATCTCTGGCCGTGTGGGCTCTGTTGGCACTAAAGCTTTTTCCAAAATGGTTCCCTCTTAAAGGGCTCCAGTAAGCAACCACACCTTGAATGGACATATCTCCATGGAAATCATCTAATCAAATGTTAGCACCCACAATTGGGTAGGTCATATCTCCATGGAAACAATAAAAAAGATCCCACCCAGCAATATTGAATGAGAATCAAGGAACATGGCTTTTCTGGGGTACAAGATGGTTTCAAGCCAGCACACATCCTGAAATTCATTCTATACTTTTAAAATTTAATTAATTATTTTTATTGGTATATATTATATATCCACATGCCATGTAATCATCCAAAGCATACAATCAATGGTTCACAATATCATCATATAGCTGTGCATTTATCATCTCAAATGACTTTTTTGTGAAAAATAACATATATAAAAAAAGACAATAAATTTCAAAGCACATCGCAACAATTGGTTGTAGAAGAGTTTTCAGAGTTTGATATGGTCCACAGTTCCACAATTTTAGGTTTTACTTCTAGCTGCTCTAAGATACTGGAGACTAAAACAAATGTCAATATAATGATTCAGCAATCATACTCATTTGTTAAACCCTACCTTCTCTGTATAACTCCACCATCAACTTGGATCTTTCTCCCACTCTTTAAGGGCATTTGGGCTATACCCATTATAACTTTCTCATGTTGGAAGGGGCTGTCAATAATGTGGGATAGGGGGATGGAACTAATTGATGATATGGAGAGGCTGGCCCATCTCATTCTATACTTTTTGGATCAAATGCTCTATTTATGTCTGTTAGGTATAGTTGGTTGAGCATATCATTCAAGTTTTGTATTTCCTTACTGATATTCTGAGTAGGTGTTCTATCCGTTATTGAGAATGATGTATTATTGTCTCCTGCTATTAATGTAGAATCATCAATTTATCCCTTCACTTCTGTCATTATTTGCTTCATATATTTTGGGCCTTGCTTTTGGATGCATATACATTTACAATTGTTACATCTTCCTGTTGAATTGTCCCCTTTATCAGTATATGGTGACTATCTTTGTCCTTAGTAACTATTTTTTACTTAAAGTGTATTTCATCCAATATCAGTATAGCCACCCCAGCTCTCTTTTGTTTACTATTTGCATGGCATAATTTTTCTTCCTTTCACTGTCAACCTATTTGTATCTTTGACTTTAAAGTGACTCTTTCAGACAGCATTTAGTTGGGTCATACATTTTTTAATCCACTCTGCCATTCTCTTCCTTTTGCCTGCAGAGTTTAATCTATTTACATTTAAAGACACTACTGATAATACTGGACTTTCTTCTGCCATTTTGTTATTACACCTTTTTTTTGTGTTTCATTTCCATTAATGCCTACTTTTATATTTGTTTGATTTTTTGTGTTGTACTATATTGAATGTCATCTCATTTCTACCTGGATATATTTTCCTTGTGGTTACCATGAGCTTAATTTTTTAACATATTATATATTTAAAAATCATATTTAATTTGATACCAACTTAACTTCAGTAGCTTGCAATATACTTTTCTTGTACCCCTCTGTCACCCCACCATTAGTTTGTCCTTGTTACCATTTATATCTTTGTACATTGTACACTGTAATCCCAGGATCATAGATTTATAATTATTTTTATGCATTTAGATTTTAGCGCCTGGCAGGAAGTAAGAGGTGGGGTTACATACCACATAATACACTACAATAGTACTGGCATTTATAATTACCCAAATGGTTCCTTTACTTTTATTTCCTTATGCTCCTTTGAACCAACTGTCTAGTGTCCTTTCATTTCAGTTTGAACATTCCCTATAGCATTGCTTGTAGGATAGGTGCTGTGGTGATGAACTCCCTCAGCTTTTGTTTATCTGAAAATGTCTTAATCTTTCTATCATTTATCAAAGCGTCTCACTGGATATGAAATTCCAGGCTGGCACTTGTTCTTACAGCACATTAAGTATTTCAACCCACTGCTTGTTTGTCTCTATGTTTTCTGATGTGAAATCTGCTCAAACTAATTGGGAGTCCCTTGTACATAAGCTGCTTTTTCCTTGCAGTTTTCAGAACTCTCTTCTTGTTCTTTGTATTCAATAAAGTAATCAGCATATGATGGGGTGTATTTTTCTTCATATTTATCTTGTTTGGTCTTCTCTGAGCTTCTTGTATATATATATATGTGTCTTTTGCTAAGTTTGGGAAATCCTCTGTCTTTATGTCTTTGATTATTCCTTCTTCTCCTCTCTCTCTTTCTTCTTTTTCTGGGTCTCCCATAATGCAAATATTGGTGCACTTTATGTCATCCCATAGCTGCCTTAGGCTAATTTTCCCTTTTAAATATTTCTTTTTTCTTTTCTAGTTCTCAGCTTGACTCATTTCAAGGGTCTCATCTTCAAGGTCACTGATTTTTAATTCTTACCACTCCAATATGCTCTTGTAACCCTCCTAAGCACTTTTTTTCTCTGAACTTTGAAAAGGAAAAAAGCAGTATGGTTGAGGGAGAAGGGCTGGGGGCACGTATGAAAGCAGAAGGCAAGATAGAGGATAAAGACTGAGATAGTATAACTTAGGAATGCCTAGTGTGGACAATGATGTTGATTAAGTGTACAAATAAAAAACGTTTTTGCATGATGGAGAACATATGAATGTCAACATTGCAAGGGGTTGAAAATGGATGGTATACAGAAAAAAGTAAAATCAATCCAGGTTAAGATCTACAGTCAACAGTAACATTGTAATATGCTTCCACTGAATGTAATGAAGGCATTATGTCAAAACTAAATGTCAACAAGAAGGGGCCATGGGGGAGGGAAATGGATTCAATGAGAAAGAAGAGTAAATGTCTTCATATAGATTATAGTGGCAATGGCATGTCTATTTACTTAGGTTGGATTGTATGATATGTGAATAAAATTGTTTAGAAATGAACAGAAAGAAACAAGTGCTAGAGAAAATGCAGAGAAAGACATGTACCCATTCATTGTTGGTAGGGAAGCTGAGAGGTGCAGCCCCTCAGGAAGGCAGTGTGGTGGTTCCAAAGGAGGCTAAGGCTGGGGTTGCCATATGATCTTTCAACCCTGTTGCTAGGTATATACCTGGAGGAACTGAGAGTGGAGATAAGAATTGACATTTGCACATTGGTGTTTATGGCAGCAGTGTTCATGATTCACAATGGATGGAAGTGGCCCAAGGGTACAATGACTGAGGAATAGAAACAGGAACTGTGGTATTTATATACAATGAACTACTGAGCAGCTGCAAGAAGGAATGAAGCTCTGAGGCATGCAACTAGATGAATGAACTTTAAGGACTGTATGTTGAATGAAATATCAGAAATAAAAAGACAAATATTATCCTCCCTCACTCATATGGATTAACTATAATATACAAAATCAGAAAATTGAAGTTGAGAGCATGGGTTATCAGGTTGGGGCCTACTGTAAATGTTCCTAGATTTTAAGCTCTTACTGCAGTCACATATATTTAAGAGTTGTAGCTGATATTTCTAAATTCTGACATACTGAGCTATTTGTATATAACCTAGTCATGTTTATGTAACACCTGAGACTCAGTTAGAGCACTGAAGCTAATGTTTCATTCTACTTAATTATCTTAACCTTTGTTCCCCTTATTATTTGTTTATTTCTTATCCATATTTTTTATTCATCTGTCCATACTGTAGATAAAAGGAGCATCAGATACAAGGTTTTCACAATCACACAGTCACATTATGAAAGCTATATCATTATACAATCATCTTCAAGAAACATGGCTACTAGAACATAGCTCTACAGTTTCAGGTACTCCCTCTAGCCATTCTAATACACCATAAGCTAAAAACGGAATATCTATATAATACATAAGAATAACCTCCAGGATAACCTCTTGACTCTGTTTGAAATCTCTCAGCCATTGACACTTTATTTAGTCTCATTTCCCTCTTCCCCTTTTCAGTTGAGAAGATTTTCTCAATCTTTGATGCTGAGAGTCCCAGCTCATTCTAGGATTTCTGAGCCACATTGCCAGGAAAGTTTACACCCCTGGGATTTATGTCCCATGTAGAGAGGGGGAGGGCAGTGAGTTCGCTTACCATGTCAGCTGAGAGAGACAGAGGCCACATCTGAGCAACAAAAGAGGCTCTCTGGGGGTGACTCTTAGGCCTAATTTTAAGTAGGCTTAGCCTGTCCTTTGCTGGGATAAGTTTCATAGGGGCAAAGTCCAAGATTGAGGACTCAGCCTATTGATTTGGTTGTCCTCACTGCTTGTGAAAATACTGGAGGTTATTCTTATGCATTATATAACTATCCCTTTTTAGTTTATGGTATATTGGAGTGACTAGGGGGAAGTACCAGAAAGTGTTGGACTGTGTACCAGTAGCCTTGATTCTTGAAGACTGTATAACTATATAGCTTTTACAATGTGACTGTGTGGCTGTGCAAAAGAAAGGGAAAGAGCTCCTTTATTACAGTGTTTTTCATTGTTTGACAACAGTACATTTTACGAAGTACGTTTCAAATTGTTATCACTATGAATATCAGAAATTTATGTTTGAAGAAAATGATTTTAGAAGCATTCACCTTTTATCTGTTTTGCTTCTCTTTGTGTAAATTATGATGAGTTGTTCTTTAGATGTTTTTAGAACTTTCTTATAAAATCATGTAGGCTTGGGCTGTTTTTTCTAATAAGAATTTAACTACCAGTCCAATTTCTTTAATGATAAATTATTATTTGGGTTTTCTGTTCTGTTGTTATTGAAATTAAATTATTATTGTTAAGTTACAATTTAAACCTAGGAATTGTCCATTTAGTCTAGGTTTTCCCATCTAATGGTACAAATTGTTCATAGCAGTCAAGTTCATAGTACTCTCTTATTCTGCTGTTATGTGTTATTATGACTCCTTTTCATTCTCAAAATTATTTACGTGTGCCTTTTCTTACTTATTCTTGTGATGTCAACAGAGGTCTATCTATTTTATGTCTTTCCATAGAACCAAAATTTAACTTTGATGATCTTCACTTTTATATTTGTTGTCTCTTTCATTAATTTTTGCTTTAGCTTTATTACATCATTACTTATTTATGCTTTTGATTTACTCTTTTTTCTAATTTCTTAGATTTAGATTTTCAACCATAATTTTTTAGAAAGTTTTATTCACTCACCATACAATCCATACAACGTGTACAATCATTGGCACTCAGTACAATCAAAGAGTTGCACGTTCATCACCATAATCAACTTGAGAACATTCTCATTGCTCACAAAGAAAAATCCCATACCACTTATAACCCCATATTATTGACACGTAATAATAGTGTGGTTCCTTTGTTACAATTGATGAAAGAATATTACAATAAAACTGTTAACTATCATCCATAGTTTGCATTCATTGTAATTTTCCACATACCACTCTATTATTAACACCATGCAATAGTGATGTACATTTGTTTTAGTTCATGGAAGAACTTTCATATATTTGCCATATTAACCACAATCACCATCTGCAACAGGGTTCACTATTTTATACAATCCCATGTTTTATCCTCTAGCTTACTTTCTAGTAACATACATGACCATAAACTTCCCCCATCAACCATAATCACATCCATAATTCAGGGCTGTTAATTACACCCACAATAGTGTGCTACCATCACCTCTATCCATTTCCAAACATTTGCAATTAACCTGTTTCAGTTTGCTAAACCTGCCAGAATGAAATACAGTAGAAATGGACTGGATTTTAACAATGGGTATTTATTAGCTTACAAGTTACAATTCTAAGGCCATGAAAATGGCCAAATCAATGCATCAACAGGAGTATGCCCTCCCTGAAGAAAGGCTTCTGGCATCTGGGACACCACTGTCACATGGTAAGACACATGGCTGGTGTCTGCTGGTCCTTCTTTCCTGGGTTTTGTCACTCTCAGCTTCTGGCTTCAGTGGTTCTCTTTCTCTCTCAGCTCATCTGAAGGCCTTTTCTATAAGCTCTCTGGGCTTTTTTTTTTTTTTTTTTTTTTTTTTTTTTTTTTTTTTTTTTTTTTTTTTTTTTTTTTTTTTTTTGCCTTTTATCCTTTCAGAGAGGACACCAGTGAAAGGATTCAGAGCCACCTTGAATGGGCTGGCTCACATCGCAAGTGAAATAACCTAGCTAAAATGTCTCACCTACAACAGGCCTGCACCCGCAGGACTGGATTAAAAGAACATGGCCTTGGGCAGCTGCTGTGGCTCAGCAGGCAGAGCTCCGACCTGCCGTGCTGGAGGTCTGGAGTTCGATCCCTGGTGCCTCCTGCCCATATGCAAATAATAAAAAAAAAGAACATGGCCTTTTCTGGGGTACATAACAGCTTTAAATTACCAACACAACCTTACTAAAAATTCTGCACAAATTATGCATCAGCTCTCCTTTCTCTACCTTCATTCTATTTCCTGGAAACCTTTACTCTAGATTTTAACTGCATGAGTTTGCTCATTACAATTAGCTCATATTAGAAAGCCCAGACAATATTTGTCCTTTTGTGTCTGGGTAATTTCACTCAACATAATTTCCTCAAGGTTCATCTATGTTGTTACATGCATCAGGACTTCATTCCTTCTTACAGCTGAATAATATTTCATCATATGTATATACCACATTTTATTGATCCATTCATCAGTTGATGGACACTTGGATTGCTTTCATTTAGAGGGCAATTGTGAATCATGCTGCAGTGAGCATCGGTGTGCAAGTATTTGTTTGAATCCCTCCTTTCAATACCTTGGGATAAATACCTGGGAGATGGTTTTTATCACCCATATTCAGCTTTCGAAGGAACTGCCAACTGTCTTCCACAGCAATTGCACCATTTTACATTCCCTCCAGCAATGAATGAATGTTCCTATTTATTCACATCTTTGACAACACCTGTAATTTTCTGTTTTTTTTTCTTCACAATAGTCATTCTAGTGGACATGTAATGGCATCTCATTTTGGTTTTGATTTGTATTTTCTTATAGCTAATAATGTTGAGAATCTCTTCATGTGCTTTTTAGCCATTTGTATATCTTCATTGGAAAATGTCTTTTCAAGGGTTTGGCCCATTGTAAAATTGGGTTCTTTGTTTTTGTTGTTGAGTTGTAGGATTTCTTTATATATTCTGAATATTAAACCCTTAATGGACATATGGTTTCAAATTATTTTCTCCTACTTTTAGGCTGTATTTTCACTTCTGTGATGAAGTTCTCTGATGAACAAAAGACTTTACTCTTTATGAAGTCTCATTTATTTATTTTTCTTTTGTTGCTTTGGTGTGAAGTCTAACAAACCATTGTCTAACACAAGATCCTTAAGATGTTTCCCTGTATTTTCTTTTAGGAATCTTATAAGTCTGGTTCTTATATTTAAGTCTTTGATCCATTTTGGATTGTTTTTGCATATGGTGTGAGATGGGGTCATTTTTCCTTTTTTTTTCATATGGATATCCAGTTCTCCCACTATATTGTAAGCCTGTGTAGCAGCCACACTTAATCTGAAGTTGTAAATGCATTTCTAGATTCTGAGATACTGAGGTATATGTGTATCAGCTGGTCTTTCCTTGGAACTTTGAATAACTCTGTGAGACCTAAGTCCCAGAAATGAACTGCTACAGCCCTGAAAGTTAGCATAGCTATATATAATAACAGTTAAAATTAAAAAACGAATCAGGCCTCAATTAGAATTAAAAATGAAGTCAATCTCTCTGGGTCTAAGGTATATCAGAATACAGGGTAAATAATGATAGCATATGTGTTCTAGATCTTCATCTACTAGAGACCAATGGCAGAGAGGTTTATTATGTATAGAACCTAAATTTTTGGTAACACATAATCGAAATCAACCTGTCTGGATAGCTCATTGAAACAACCCAAACTTCTGGAGTCCAGAACAGGATGAGGTCTTGTAATTCTGCATAGCTTACTGTAATACCAGGATATACCACAGACTATGGTGGGCTGATAATTAAAAAGTATTGGTAGATATGCAACTATGTGATGATATTCTGAATTACTGATTATATATGTAGAACGGAATGATCAAAATAGGAATGTTTGCATTTGTTTGGTATTTTTTGGTATTTAAAAAAAAAAGTATTGGTAGAGACCCTTGAGGGTCCAAAGGCAATGTATATATATATATAGGTACCCTTCCAACCATTAGGGACCCCCCAAAAAATAGGTCAAGTCCTTGATTTTGAGGCTTGCCCTTATGAAACTTATTTCTGTATGGGGGAAGGTAAAACTACCTATAACAAGACCTAAGAATTGCTTCCAGGAAACCTCTTTTGTTGCTCAGATGTGGCCTCTTTCTTTCTAAGCCCAACTCTGCAAAATCATTACCCTCCACCCTACGTGGGACATGATATTAAGGGGTGAAAATCTCCCTGACAACATAGGGCATGACTTCCAGGAATGAGTCTGGCCCTGGCACTGTGGGATTGCCAATGCCTTCTGGACCAAAAGGGAGAAAAGAAGTGTAATAAAATAAGGCATCAGTGGCCAAGAGAAATCACATAGAGTCAAGAGACTATTCTGGAAGCCACTCTTATGCAGGCTTCAGTTACATAGTGCTAATTGCCATGGTTTGCCAAACCCTAACTGACATCACACCTGTTGACTCTTAAGAACACCTAAGGCTTGAACTGGGACTCTTTAAAGTTTTTGTGCACTAAGCTTACTTTCCTGGAGCCTTTAATTACCAGAGGGTTCCTAGGTCAGATAAATCCTGACACCCAGAGGGACCAGCATCTCCAAGATTATCAATTGATTACATTCCTTTATGGTTTAGTGTCAACACATGTTCCAACATGAAAAAGTCAAAATGGGCATTGCCTAAAGATCCTTATAGATTGAAAGAGAGATCAGAGAAGGATCAGTTATAACAAAGAAAATAGGATTTAACAAATGAGTATGACTGGTGAATCACTATATTAGCATTCCTTCTAGCCTCCAGTATTTTGGAGCAGCTAGAAGGGAAAATCCTAGATGGTGGAATGGTAGCCCCTGACAAACTCTGTGATCTGTTCTGTAACTATTTGTTGAAAGTGTGTTTTGAAAATTATTGCTTTTTCTTTCTTTGCTTTGCAATAAAAAATGTTAATAAACAGCCTTAGATGTGGGGGTCTATATTTGATCTTTCAATTCTATTGTATTGGTCAATTTATCTATCCTTGTGATTGTACCATGCTATTTTGATCACTGTAGATTTGTATTAAGCTTTATAGCCAAACTGTGTGAGTACCTCATCTTTGTCCTTTTTCAAGAGGTTTTTTACTATTCAGGTCCCCTTACCCTGAATATATCATATATGACATGTATCTTATCCTGATATATCATGAATATCATACCTCTGTCTTCTCCCCTCCATGGTTTCTGATGAGAAATTAGCACTTAGTCTTAGGGAGGATCCCATGCATGTCACAAATTTCTTTTCCCTTACTGCTTTCACAATTCCCTCTCTTTGACGTTTGACATTCGACATTCTTATCAGTATGTATCTCAAAGTAGGACTTTTAGTGTTTATTCCATTTGGAGCATATTGCATTTCTTGGACATGTATATTTATTTCTTTGATAAGGGTTGGGATGCTTTGGGTACTTATTTCTTAAAATATGATTTCTGCCCCATTTCAATACTCTTCTTCTAGGAATCCCAGGAAGTGTATGTTGATATGCTTCATGCTGTCATACAAGTCCCTTACATACTGCTAAATTTTTTCTATTCTTTTCTCTGTCTTTTCTTCTGACTGTATAATTTTGATTGACCTGTCATATAGTTCCCTGATATTCTCTTCTGCCTGTTCAAATCTGCTTTGGTTTGCTGCTAGTGAATTTTTAACCTCCATATTGTGCCTTTCATCACCTTAATTTCTGTCAAGTTTCTTTTAAACTTTTGAATTCTTCTTTATGCTCATATATTGTCTTAATATCTTTTAGCTCTATATCCACCATTAGTTAATTTCTATCCATATTTTCCTTCATGTCCTTTAAATGATTTTAGGTATTTGTTGGAACTTCTTTTATTAGTTGTGTCTCAACCTTCTTTCACTTAATCGAATTGGGATTCCTTTGTATAAACCACATTGCTTTTGAATTGCAGCATTCAAAACTCTCTCCTTGTCCTTGGTATTTGGTAGTGTGATCAATATATAATGGGATGTATTTTTCTTCCTGTTTATACTGTGCAGTGTCCTGTGGGCTTCTTGGATGTGCATATTCATATTTTTTGCTAAGTTTCAGAAGTTTCCTGTTATCATTTCTTTGGCCATTCTTTCTGTCTCTTTCTCTCCGTCTTCTACTTGGACTACCGTAATGGGTATATTGGTGTGTTTGATGGTGTCCCAGATATGACTTAGATTATTTTTGCTTTTAATACTTCACTTTCCTTTCTGTTTTTCAGCATGACTCATTTCAAGTGCCTTATCTTCAATTTCACTGAATTTTTCAGCCAGCTATATTCTGATTTTGAAACCCTCCAAGCCATTTTTACTTCAGTTATTATAGTCTTCAGCTCCAATAATTCTGTTACATTCTTTTTCTTTCTTTATTTTCTCCTTCAATGTTTAAAATTTTTTATTGTATAGTATAACATATATACAAAACAAAGAAATAAAAAAGCAATAGTATTCAAAGCACACTTCAACAAGTAGTTACAGGACAGATCCCAGAGTTTGTCATGGGCTACCATAAGATCCTCTCATATTTTTCCTTCTAGTTGCTCCAGAATATAGGAGGCTAGAGGGCTTAAATTTTTTTTATCATCTCAATCGACTTTCTTTCCTTCTTTTTTTGTGAAAAATAACATATATACAAAAAAGCTATAAATTTCAAAAAGCAGCACCACAATTAGTTCTAGAACATATTTCAGAGTTTAACATGGGTTACAATTCCACAATTTTAGGTTTTCACTTCTAGCTGTTCTAAAATTCAAGAGACTAAAAGAGATATCAATTTACTGATTCAGCATTCATATTCATTTGTTAAATCCTATCTTCTCTGTATAACTCCACCATCAACTTTGATCATTTCATCCCTCTCTTTAGGGGTGTCTGGGCTATGGCAATTCTAAATTTTTCATATTGGAAGGGTCTGTCACTAATATGGGGTAGGGAGATGGAACTGTCTGATGTTCAGGAGAGACTAGGCTAGGCTTCAGGACTTATCTGGACCAGGGACCCATCTGGAGGTTGTAGGTTTCTGGAAAGTTACTCTAGTGCATGGAACCCTTGTGGAATCTTACAAATTGCTCTAGGTGTTCTTTAGGATTGGCTGGAATGGTCCTGGTTGGGGGTTGGCAGGTTATGATAGATAGCAAGGTCTACCTGAAGTGTGCATAAGGGCAACCTCCAGAGTAGTCTCTAAGCTCTATTTGAACTCTCTCTGCCCATGATATTTTCTTAATTACACTTCATTTTCCCCTTTTGTTAGGGATGGAATTGTTGATCCCACGGTACCAGGTCTGGATTCATCCCTGGGGGTCATCTCCCACATCTCGAGGGAGACTTTTATCCCTGGATGTCATGTCCCATGTAGGGGGAAGGGCAATGATTTCACTTGCAGAGCTGGGCTTAGAGAGACTGAGGCCACATCTGGCAACAAAAGAGGCCCTCCAGAAGTAACTCGTAGGTATGCCTATAGGTAGTCTAAGCTTCTTGGCTACTACATAAGCTTCACAAGAGTAAGCCTCGTGATTAAGGGCATGGCCTATTGATTTGGTGTCCCTAAAGTTTTTCACAGTATCAGGGGATACCCTGATGGTAAGCTTTAGTAGTTCCATAGCCTTTTTCCCCTCTCTCAGGGGACTTTCCCAATACTTACTGATTATCTGTATAATATACTCTAAGGTGTTTCAGGCATTTCAATAATCTATACAGAATTAAAGGACCTCTTTCCTATACTGTGCTACATGTGTTTCAATTGTTCAAATGAGTTATAGCAGATAGGTTGAATTAGATTATGCACTACAGAAAATTTCAGTTCCAGAACAAATAAACCTTTCTTCCATTGGTCTCAAAGAGTATGTGTGGCTCTAAATTATAGATACTGTCTTCCTTACCCCTATGTTCTGAGTTACTTTAACCCCAACCTGTTCAGCTTCATTCTTATCTCTAAATATCAGGTTATATATATATAAGAGCCTCTCAAAATCCAGAAATAATCTCCACTCCAGACAATGTATCTGCTCTAAAAGCTTACAATCTAGGCCCCTGTTTTCTTATAAGCATTTTCTAAAGGTGACCATACCATTCCTGTTCTTTTGTTTCTGGCTTATTTTGTCTCACCAAATGTCCCACATGTTCATTCACATTGTTGCCTGCCTCGTGACTTTGATCCTTTTTGTAGCAGCACAACCTTCATTCATAAGTATACACCATCGTTCAACAATCTACTTCTCCATCAGTGTATCCTCCACCACCTACATAGAGCGTCATGTAGAGGGCCCAAAGTCCACAATCCATCAACATTCTCAATTTTAGATAATTTCATTGTTCCCAAGAGAAAGAAAACCAATAAACACACCCTCACCAAATAGGAAATAGAGGTGTCCTCTTGACTCTTGTCCCTCATCCCATTATTTACCTTTACTGTTGCTGTGGTAGTGCTGATGGTTTCCTTTTGAACATAGCTCATCACATGCAATTGCAGTTTTCCCCTGTAACCTGGACTTAAACACCCTTTATACAAGAATCATATCTTTGAAGTAATTCTTGCAAGAACTAATAGATATTTCTAGTATTAGTCGGTGGAACACATTCTATACAACCTGCTTTCAATCTTGTTCATCTTCAATATGGTGATATTACTTGTAGACCCACTAGAGAATCAGCTTCACTCCTATTTATTCCCTTACATTGGTGTTCAACTTCATTAGCTAACGATTCACCCACCTCTAGCTTCTATGTATCTCTAAGTCCCCTATATTCTGTAGTATAAGCCTCTCATTATACCTTAATGCTGGTCATGAAAGTGGAATCATACAATATCTATCCTTTTATATCTGGCTAATTTCACTCAGTATTATGTCCTTAAGGCTCATCCATCTTGTCATGTGCTTCAGGACATCATTTTGTCTTACTGCTGCATAATATTCCATCCTATGTATATACCACATTTTGTTGATCCACTCATCTGTTGATAGGCGTTTAGTTTGTTTCCATCTTTTGGTGTTTGTGAATAATGCTGCTATGAACATCGGTGTGCAAATGTCTCTTTGTGTCGCTGCATAATATTCCACTGTGTACATATACCATACTTTGTTAATCCACTCATCTGTTAATGGGCATTTGGATTGTTTTCATCTTTTGATGATTGTCAATAATGCTGCTGTGAACATTGGTGTGCAAATGTCTGCTAGTGTCATTGCTTTCAGCTCTTCTGGTTTTATACCAAGCAGTGCTATTGCTGGGTCATAGGGTAACTCGATATTTAGTGTCCTAAGGAACCACCAAACAGTCTTCCATAGTGGCTGCACCATTATACATTCCCACCATCAGTACATAAGTGTCCCAGTTTCTCCACATCCTCTCCAACATTTATAGTTTCCTATTTGTTTAATGGTAGCCATTCTTATAGGTGTAAGGTAGTATCTGCATTTCCCTTACAGCCAATGAAAATGAGCATTTCTTCATGTGCTTTTGAGCCATCTGTATTTGGTCTTCAGAAAATTGCCTATTTATATCTTTAGCCCATTTTATAATTGGGTTGTTTGTTCTTTTGTTGTTGAGTTTATGATTTCTTTATGTACACAAGAAATCAAACGATTGTTTGATATGTGATTTCCAAATATTTTCTCCCACTGAGTTGGCTGCCTCCTCATCTTTTTGACAAAGTCTTTCGAGGTGCAGAAGCATTTGATTTTGAGGATTTCCCATTTATCTAGTTTTTCTTTTGTTGCTTGTGCTTTGGGTGTAAAGTTTAGGAAACTGTCTCCTATTACTAGGTCTTGAAAATGTTTCCCTACATTTTCTTCTAGAAGCTTTATGGTGCCGGTTCTTATATATAAGTGTTTGATCCATTTTGAGTTAATTTTTTGTAGGGTGTAAGATAGGGGTCATCTTTCATTCTCTTGGCTATTGATATCCAATTCTTCCATGCCCAATTATTGAAAAGGCTTGTCCCAGTTCAGAGGATTTGGGGGCCTTGTCAAAATCAGTTGACCATAGATATGGTGGTCTATTTCTGCACTCTCAATTCAATTCCATTGGTCAATGCTTCTGTCTTTGAGACAGTACCATGCTGTTTTGACCACTGTGGCTTTATAATAGGTTTTAAAGTCAGGGAGTGTTAATCCTCCCACGTCATTCTTTTGTAGGATGCTTTTAGCTATTAAAGGTCTCTTTCCCTTCCAGGTGAATTTGGTAATTAGCTTTTCCAAATCTTCAAAGTAGTTTGTTGCAATTTTGATTGGTACTGTGTTGACTCTGTAGATCAATTTGGGGAGAATTGGCATCTTAATATATTTAACCTTCCTATCCGTGAGCAGGGAATATCTTTCCACGTTTTTAGATCTTCTTTGATTTCTTTTAGCAATGTTATGTAGTTTTCTGTGTACAAGTCCTTTACGTCTCTAGTTAAGTTTATTTGTATATATTTGATTCTTTTAGTTGCTATTTTGAATGGATTTTTTTCCTTTACTGACTCCTCAGTTAGGTCATTGCTTGTGTATAGAAATGCTACTGATTTTCTCACATTAATTTTATAGACCACCACCTTGCTAAATTTGTTTATTAGCTCAAATAACTTCGCTGTAGATTTCTCAGGATCTTCCAAGCATAGTATCATATCATCTGCAAATAATGAGAGTTTTACTTATTCCTTTCCAATTTGGATGCCTTTTATTTCTTTCCCCTGCCTGATTGCTCTAGCTAGAACTTCTAGCCAGTGTTGAATAATAGCGGTGACAGTGGGCATCCTTGTCTTGTACCTGACCTTAGGGGGAAAGGTTTGAGTCTTTCTCCATAGAGTACGACACTGGCTACTGATTTTTCATATATTCCCTTTATCATATTGAGGTAGTTACCT
This sequence comes from Myrmecophaga tridactyla, assembly GCA_004026745.1. Taxonomy (NCBI): domain Eukaryota; kingdom Metazoa; phylum Chordata; class Mammalia; order Pilosa; family Myrmecophagidae; genus Myrmecophaga; species Myrmecophaga tridactyla. Next base: position 69,701 of record PVIY010003753.1, read on the forward strand.
TTGATTCCTATCTTTTGGAATGTTTTTATCAGAAAAGGATGCTGAATTTTGTCGAATGCTTTTTCAGCATCAATCGAGATGATCATGTGATTTTTCCCTTTCGATTTGTTAATGTGCTGTATTACATTGATTGATTTTCTTGTGTTGAATCATCCTTGCATTCCTGGTATAAACCCCACTTGGTCATGGTGTATAGTTCTTTTAATGTGTTGTTGGATTCGATTTGCTAATATTTTATTCAGAATGTTTGCATCTATGTTCATTAGGGAGATTGGCCTGTGGTTCTCCTGTCTTATAGCATCTTTACCCGGTTTGGTATTAAATGATATTAGCTTCATAAAATGAGTTAAGCAGAGTTCCTTTTCCCTCAATTTTCCAGAAAAGTTTGAGCAGGATTGGTGTTAGTTCTTTCTGGAATGTTTGATAAAATTCCTGTGTGAAGCCTTCTGGCCCTGGGCTTTTATTTGTAGGAAGGTATTTGATGACTGATTGAATCTCTTTGTGATTGGTTTGTTGAGATCTTCTATTTATTTCTGAGTCAGTGTAGCTTGTTTGCATATCTCCAGGAATTTGTCCATTTCATCTAAGTTGTCTAGCTTGTTGGTGTATAGTTGTTCATAGTATCGTCTTATGATTTCTTTTATTTCTTCAGGGTCTGTGGTAACACACCCCTTCTCATTTCTGATTTTGTTTATTTGCATCCTCTCTCTTTTTTTTTCTTTCTCAGTCTTGCTAGTGGCCCATCAGTTTTATTGATTTTCTCAAAGAACCAACTTTTGATTTTATTGATTGTTCTTTTGTTCTCCCATTCATTTATCTCTGCTTTAATCTTTGTTATTTCTCTTCTCCTATTTGCTTTGGGGTTAGTTTTATGTACTTTCTTAAGTTCCTCCAGGTTTGCTGTTAAGTCCTAAATATTTACTCTTTCTAGTTTTTTAATATAGGCATTTAGGGCAATAAATTTCTCTTGCAGCACAGCCTTTGCCACATCCCATAAATTCTGATAAGTTGTATTCTCATTTTCATTCATCTCCAGACAGCTACTGATTTCTCTAGCAATTTCTTCTTTGACCCACTGGTTTTTAAAGAGTGTGTTATTTAATCTCTATATTTTTGTGAATGTTCTCATTCTTTGGTGGTTATTGAGGTCCAGCTTCATCCCAGTGAGATCAGAGAAACTGCTTTTAATAATTTCAATGTTTTTAAATTTATAAAGACCTGTTTTGTGCCCCAGCATATCATCTATCCTGGAGAATGTTCCATGAACATTAGAGAAGAATGTATATCCTTGTGCTTTGGGATGCAATGACCCATATATATCTGTTAGATCTAATTCATTTATCAAGTTATTTAACTTCTCTATTTCCTTGTTGATCTTCTGCCTGGTCGTTTTATCTATAAAGGACAGTGGTGTATTGAAGTCTCCTACTGTTATTGTTGAAACATCTATCACTCCCTTCAGTTCTGCCAATGTCTGCCTCATGAACTTTGGAGCTCTTTGATTGGGAGCATAAACATTTATGATTGTTATATCTTCTTAGTGAATTGACCCTTTAATTAGTATATAGTGTCCTTCTTTGGCTCTTATGATGTCTTTTGTATTTAAAGTCTATTTTGTCTGATATTAGTACAGTTACTCCTGTTTTCCAACTTGCGTGGAAAATCTTTTTTCCATCCTTTCACTTTCAATCTATTTGTATTCTTGTGTCTAAGATGAGTCTCTTGTAAGTAGCATATAGCTGGGTTATGTTTCTTAATCCTTTCTGCCAATCTGTATCTTTTAATTGGTAAATTTAGTCTAACATTCAAAGTTATTACTGGAATGGCATTTCTTGAATCCACCATCTTATCTTTTTCATTTTCTTTGTCGCATCTATATATTCTTTTCCCTCTTTCTCTTTGTATTCTTTAAAATACCCTTAGTGGTGTTCTTCAATTCTGTGCCCTCTTCCACACCTCCCTCGCCTGTCTTTTTTTTTTTTTTTTTTCAGCTGGCAGAACTCCTTTTAGTATTTCTTGGAGGGCCGGTCTCTTGTTGAGAAATTCTTTTAGGACTTACTTCTTTGTCTGTGAAAACTTTAATCTCTCCCTCAGTTCTGAAGGGCAATTTGGCTGGGTACAGTATTCTTGGCTGGAAGTCTTTCTCTTTCAAGATCTTGAATATATCATACCGCTGCCTTCTGGCCTCCAGGGTGCTAGTTGGGTAGTCTGAACTCAGTCTTATTTGGTTTCCCTTGTATGTAGTAGATTGTTTTTCTCTTGCCACTTTCAAGATTTTCTGCTTCTCTTCAACATTTGACAGATGATTAGTATGTGTTTTGGGGAAGGCCTATTTGGATTTATTCTGTTTAGAGTTCATTGGGTTTCTTTGACTTGTATATTTATGTCCTTTATGAGGGTTTGGAAGTTTTCTCCCATTATGTCCTCAAGTACTCTTCCTAGCCCTTTACTCCTCTCTTGTCGTTCTGGGACACCAATGATTCTTACTTATTTGTGCACTTTGTTTTGTCTATCATTTCCCTGAGATCCAATAAAAAAAATTCCACTTTTTTGCCATTTGCTGTTTTAAGTCTTCAAAGTCAGTTATCCTGTTCTCCATATCACTTACTCTTTCTTCTGTCTCTTCAAATCTGGCATTGTTGTTTCATCCATTTTTAAAATGTTTATCTCTTTTCTAAGACTTTCATATTGCTTATTCATTGTTTTCCTGATATCCTGTATTTCTTTGTGTTTTCCTTCATCTTCTTGAGCATTTTTAAAACCAGTTTTTAATGGCTTTTTCTGTATGTCCCATTTTCGTCTTCTTCATTCATAGTTTCTGGATTTTTATCCTCTTCCTTTGGATGGATCATCATTTCCTATTTTTTTGTTTGTCTTATACTCTTCTTTTGCACACTATGCATTTTGATATTTCAAAATGTAACTCTGGGGTTTGTTCTCTAAGATATCTTTTCTTGGCTTTGTAACCATCTGATGATAAGAGAGATTTTCTTGAGCTCCAGTCCTTCTATCAAGTAGGCAAATGCAGTGCAGGGTTTTCCCTGTCTTTCTGGGCCTGTGTCTTGTCCCGGGCTTTTGCTTATCAGTTGTTTTAGAGTTCCCCTGTTCACAGGAATTTCTTTGTTCCCTCTGTTTCCAAGAGGACAGACCTCCCTCATAGCATGACTTTGCCCCAGACTCTCTGCATCTATAGTTTTTAATACATGGGTGCTGGCAGCTGCTGCATGGGGAGAGCATTTACTGTTCTTTACTGTAATTTATCAGCTTCATCCTTCCACTGTTCCCTGGATGCTGCACAGTGATCTTCTAGCCTCCTGAGTTTCAAATTTTTTTTTCATACAATTGCTGCCTGTTAATAGTTGTTTTTTTTGTGGAAGGGTAGTCCTGGAAGTCCCTACTCCACTTCTCACAATCTTCCATCTGATTATTTTGATGTGTTAACTCTAAATGTCAGTTTCTCCCTCATGTCTAGAGTTTTATTATTGTTTGACTTTGTATCAAAGCTCTTCTTTGAGGCTTGGTCAAACTTATTCTGGACATTTAGAGTAGCCTGTGCTTAACTCTTCAGATTTTCTCAGCTCTCCTTCATTTGTTTCTTGCCCTGGGTATGCAGTACAATTTTTAAGATTACAGTTTTTGTGCAATTGTTTCACCTCCATGAGAAGGCTTTCTTTCTTCTGTTCCTTCTCTGGAAATCTTGATCTGTTTGCTCTTAGTTTTTATGCAGAATTTTCTCCCCAGCTCCTACAATTAATTTAAAGTATCTCCCTTACTTAGTGTCCCATTTCCTTTACACTTTTCAGTTCTGGGATTCATCCTACTCACAGCAGCTTAGTACCCCACACCCCCCTACTTTTTGTGAGTTTTTTTTTGCTTTAGTTTTCTTCCTCATTAGCATATCATGCCCTGGGGTACCAGATGGTGTCAATCCAGAAAGGCACATGAATGCAGAAAGATCCACTTTGTGTTTAGGTGTTCCAGCAAATGGAGACCAGATTGAGTGCAGCTCGTATCAATAGTTCTCTATGGGTCTGTGTTTGTTTGCAAGCTGCTGGAATGCAATGTACCAGGACTGGAATGGCTTTTAAAAAGAGGAATTTAATAAGCTATAAGTTTACCATTCTAAGCCTATAAAACATCCAAACTAAGGCATCCAGGGAAAGATAGCTTAATTCAAGGAAGGTCAATGGGTCAGGAACACGTCTGTCAGCTAGGTACTCAGATGGCTGTCATCTGCTTGTTCCTTGCTCCTGGGCTCCATTGCTTTCAACCTCTGTTCCCTGACTCCTGTGTTGGTCCCTGCTTCTAGAACTTTTGGGTAGACTGTGTTATGAAATACATTTTTTGTTTTGAAAGAAAAATGCATCAAGTTCGTATTAATACTTCCAATTGACATAGTAATTTTCACAGTTTAATGTCATTGATTTTATACTTAAATGTCCAATTATTCTTGATGAAAATCACAGTTCCTAGTAACATAAACGTGATGATATATTTACTTTAACTTATTCTATATATAATAGTTTAAAAAATCACAGTATGATATTATTCCTGACAATCTGGTTATTGAATACTGTTTAAGATTTCTTTGATGTTCTATTAGTCATTAAGTTAATATGTCATCATGAATGTAGTCACATTTCTATGTTTTAATGTAAAATAAATAATTATTTGAGTATTTAACCAACTTGATACATACTTAGGTTTCTTGTTTTACTTCATCTTTAATTTTTTAGAGATTGCTTTTCTGGCATTTAGATTTCTTTCTTACTTTAATTTGGAAAATTTTCAAGCTTACAGAAAAGTTGAAAGAACACTCTTACATCTGTCACCCTAGATTCACCAATGAGTATTTTGCCACATTTGTTTTGTCTCTCATCTCTTTTTGTCTCCCTTCTTCCCTTTCCCACTTCATAAAAACTTTTTTGAGTTTGTCTTTGCTCAGCCATTTGAAGGAAGTTGCCTATATCATGAGAGTTCACTCCTAAATATTTCAGTATACATATGCTAAGAAAAAGGAATTCTCTTACATTATGACAAGTCCATATTAAAAGGCTTGTCCCAGTTCAGAGGATTTGGGGGCCTTGTCAAAATCAGTTGACCAAGGATGTGGTGGTCTATTTCTGAACTCTCAATTCAATTCCATTGGTCAATTCTTCTGTCTTTGAGCCAGTACCATGCCGTTTTGACAACTGTGGCCTTATAATAGGTTTTAAAGTCAGGGAGTGTTAATCCTGACTTTAAAGAAAATAATAATTTTCTTTAAAGAAAAATAATAATTTACTATCTAATATCCAGTCAATATTGCAATGTTCCTAGTTCCAAAAAGGTCTTATAGTCATTTATTTGGAAGTAAGATCCAATCAAGATTCATGTATAGCTTTTGGGTGATATAAAGAGCTTAGCTTCTTTTAATCTGGAATAGTCCCCTTCCCTTTGTTTTCATGACATTGATCTTTATAAGAATACCCCACATTATGGATATGTTGGTTTGCTTAGAGTGTTGTTTAACTTATTTTTCCAACTTTATATTTCTTATAAATTGGGAATTAAGTGCAGTCAAGGGGCTAAATAGTTCTAAGTTAAGTATTTTTCTGACAAGGATACTTCAGTGGAAACTGAATGAGCAGCAGAGTATACACCAGCATATTGTTGCCCCCAACAGGAAAGCCATGGAAAAGCTGCAAAATGTTTGAAACAAGTTCCAGAGACCTCAGATGATAAGATTTTCCCTTCTTCTTAGGTCTCAGAAGAGGGCAGGAGGCAGGAGGTATGCCAAGGGCCTGTTGTTGCAGATCACAACAGCTCCAGTTTTTAACATGCTTTCTTATTTAATACTCTCAAGATCCCTGAACAGTAGAGGTTATTGCACTTATTTTAGAGAGTGGAAAACTTTTGAGCTTCAGACAGGGGAAATAACCTGTGCAAAGTCACACAGCCGGTTGCTGGTAGAGCCCAGAGAGAAATCCATGTTGGCATGGATCCAAGCCAATGTTTCTTCCTTTAAACAATGTCCTCTATGCAATATAGTCAGTGCACTGGATAGAGAGCCTTGTAGTACACTCTTCCTGGAACTCTCTCCAGACATTCTTCTCCTTCTGTGGGATGTACCTACTCCATGGATTGTCATTTGCAGATTATTCTTGCCAGGGTGTGTTCCCCAGCCCTGGCAAAGACAGAACACTAAGGGCCTGTGCTGGTTTGAAAATATTATGTATCCCAGAAATGCCATGTCTAATCCTGATTCCATCTTGTGGAGGCAGCCGTTTCTTTTAATCCTGATTCAAAAATGTAGGTGGGAATCTGTTGATTAGATTATCTACATGGGCATGTGGTGCGCCCACCTTTGATTAGGTTAACTTTGATTAGCTGGAGATGTGACTCCACCCATTCCAGGTGGGTCTTGAATAGATTACTGAAATCCTTTAAAATAGGAAACATTTTGGAGAATCCTCAGAAACAACAGAGCCTAGAGAAATGATGGAAGCCACAGAGCCAACTGAAAGAGCAGATGTAGATGCTTGGAGAACAGTTGCTTCAGAGAATAGAGACACGGATGTTTGGAAGTGCATGGAGCCCAGCAAACATCACCGTGAGATGCTAAGCAAGCCAGAGCCTGGACAGAGCTAAGGGAAGCCAAGAGATGAAAGCCAGCCCCAGAGAAGCAAAGTGAGGAACTTCCACTCAGAGACTGAAAGCAATGGTCCCCAGGAGCCAGGAACCAGCAGATGCCAGCCCTTGACTTCCCAACTGACAGAAGTGTTCCAGACTAATCAGCCTTTCTTCATTGAAGGTAACCTTTTGCTCGTGCCTTAAATTGGACACATTCACTTCCTTAGAACTGCAAACTTGTAACTTATTAGCTTCCCCCTTTAAAAAAGCGATTCCAGTTCTGGTATATCATATTCCGGCAGCTAGCAGACTTACACGGGGGCCATCTATCTTTATTCTTGTGGCAGAGTTTGAAACAGCCCAAAATTGAGCCAAGAAGGCCAAACAGGCATTTGAATAGATCAAGAAGGAGCATTTTGAGCTTGTTTTGAATCTGAGGCCACCAACATTGATGAGTTCTATAAGGCTCTGTCCTGCACAGCAGTGCCCAGGTAGGCTGAAACCCCTTACCAAACCAGTTTCTACCATCCTCGCTTTCCATTCCCTTTAGACTTCCTCTACTCAACCCTGTCCAGACCAAGATCCATATGTTGACACATCTGCTTTCTCCCCAGACATTCCTGAGCTCTGAGAACCTAAGGAATCCTGAGGATGCCTACCTGGATGGCAGAAAGTACAACTGCATGACTCTTGGCAAATGCTTCTGGCTATGGACAGCTTCTCAGAGATAGAGGAAGCTGTGACATGATCTTTGCCATTCATGGGTAGGACTGCCCTTAAGGGCATTTGGGATGGAAACTGAACTGAGACCACCAGAGGCTCTGGGTCCAATGTTATGGAGAGCTCTTTGGAGGTGAAGATGGTCTCATGGAATCTGGATTTCATCCATTTCACTCCCTACTACAGTGTATCTGGTCTTGATTTTTCTGGACCTGTCTTCCCCATCCACCCTCATCCACTCAGCCTGTCCTCACTGGCACTTGTATGTATTCGATTCCACCTCCAGGCTTTTGCTTACATCATTGCTCTTTAGTAAACCCTTTCCATGAAAATCTATCTTGATTGTCACCTTCTACCTTTTTATGCCTCCTCATTTTCCTTCCCTTACCCTAGGAAGCCCTATTTGGCCACTGCGACCTCCCCTGATCTCCCCCTCCTGAACACCAATAGTACTTCTGTTTGACCCACACAACCTAGTGCTTAATTGTGCAGCATCATTCAGTAAAGCATTTCCTGAGGGCTGCTCTGTACCAGACACAGTGGAGGTATTAGGAATACAGATGAGTCAGACATGGTCTTTGTCCTTGAGCTCACAATCTAGACAGTCAAATTTGCTAAGTGTTGCTGCTAAGTGGTGAGCATGGGTGTTGTGGATGCTTAGGGAGGAACACACAACCCAGTCTGGGGGAGGATGTAGGTGGGCCAGGGAGGGAATTCAAAATCAAGTAACACCTGAGCAAGAGAAAATACAGGATGAATAAAAGTTTGCCAGATTGACCAGCAGGCTTTCTTGGCAGAGGGTGCAGCACATGCAGAGGCAAGGATGTATGACAGCATGTGTGATGGGTGGTAGATTTCTAGGATACCTTGGTCAGAATGGCTAGATCCTAGGAGAGCTTTCTCTCCAGCCACCCTGGAAACTCCCCGAGAGGACCATGTCTTCTCCTGGTTCTTCTGCAGGATTCTGGAGCACAGGGCAGGGTTGATTTATCGCCCTTTAAGAGCTCAGGCAACATTTAGATTTAGGTTTTTTAGTCTCTGAAGAAGTGAAGGGGGAAGGTGGCCTGTTTGATGGGGCCTGGGGCTTCTTCACCCAACCTTGGCTTCCACCCTCAGTTATCAGCTCATCTACCAGTTTCCTCCCAGCTACAAGCCAGTCCCCTTCTTGGTCTTGGATGAGATCGATACTGCCCTGGATAGCACCAACATTGGCAAGGTAAGTGCAAGAAAAGTGGAGGCCCAGGAGGGACCCCCAGGTTGGTGCTGGGTTTCAGAGAGCAACTCCTGAGTGAGCCCTAGCTGTTCCTGCTGCCTGCTGTCTGTGCCTGCAAGGCTCGGCCCAGGGTAATTTACACTGTGGTATTGTCAGTGGACTCTTTCTCTCAGTCTCTTCCCCACCCATCCCCTACCCTCTTTGCCTGCTGGTTCTTACTGGAATACACAGGGGAGTATTAAGGCTTGAGCCCTGCTAAGTTCCTGGTGGCCCTTCCCACAGGTAGCAAATTACATCAAGGAGCAGTCAACTTACAAATTCCAGGCCATTGTCATCTCTCTCGAAGTGGAATTCTACACTAAGGCTGAGAGCCTTATTGGAGTCTATCCTGAGGTAAGGCAGGACTGGCTCAGGAACCAGCTCCACTTCCTGCCTGACTCCACAAGGCAAGAAGGGAAGGCTACAGTGGAAGGGCAAGAGGGGTCGGGGAGCATAGGGAATCAGGTTCTGAATGGCCATTTGAGATTGTTGGAGCCCTGTTTTAGAAGCTAGGCTAGGCAAACCCAGCTGGGCAGGGCCGTATCATGGGGACTGGTAGGAAGGCCAGGGAGAGGCAAGCAGACAATGGAGAAAAGGAAGAGGGTGGAGAGAAGGCACATAGGACTGAACACATCCTATAACACCCAGAGAGAGCCATTGCCTGTGCTTTGAGCAGGTATGTCGAGAGGAGGATTTGAGGCCTCCAGTGGTAAGGCACTATGTAATTTAACTTGGTTCATCCATTAACTTAAACAACCTAATTGCATGGAACCTAGAATAGAAAATGACATCTTGCTATTCCATACAGGTTAATGTAATACCCTGACACATTCTAGAGAATTTGGGGCAGAGAATAAAAAAATATTTCCAAAGTCCCCTTGAGGGACTAGGGAAAAAATGTGGAACTATAAGCTTCCCCACCTGGGCAATTCCTGACAATCCCTCAAGCATTAGGGACTCCCCCAAAGCCCTCAATCTTGAGACTTGCCCTAATGAAACTTATTTCTGCAGTGGTAAAGCTGAGCCTGCTTTACTTATGCCTGAGAGTCACCCTCAGAGAACTTCTTTCATTGCTCAGATGTGGCTTTTGTCTCTCTAAGTCAACTCAGTGAAGAAACTCACTACCCTTTCCCATATGGAGGACACGACTCCCAGGGTTTGTCTCACTGGCAACGTGAGGCATGACTCCCAGGGATGAGCCTGGCAGTAACATCATGGGATTAAGAATGCCATCTTGACCAAGAGGGAGAAAAGAAATGAAACAAAATGATGTTTCTGTGACTATGAAGTTTCAAATAGTATCGAGAGGTCATTCTGGAGGTTATTCTTATGCATTATATAGATGCTTCTTTTTAGTTTCCAGTGTATTCAAAGAGCTAGAAGGAAATACTTGAAACTGTTAAACTGTAATCCAGTAGACTGGATTCTTGATGATGGTTGTATAACTATATGGCTTTTATCATGTGATCATGCGACTGTGAAAACCTTGTGACTGACTCTCCTTTTATCTGTTGTATGGGCAGATGAATAATAAAATAAAGTCAAAATAAACAGACAATAAATAATAGGGAAAGGATAAGGGATATGGAATGTTTTGGGTGTTCCTTTTTATCTTTATTTTTTTCCTGGAGTAATGAAAATGTTCTAAAATTGAATGTAATGATGAATGCCCAACTATATGATGATACTGTGAACAATTGATTGCATACTTTGGATGAATTATTTGGTGTGTGAATATATCTCAATAAAATTGTGTTTTTAAAGAGTTCAACCTGATTCAGTTGGGCCACACCTTAACTGGAGTGACACCTTCAGGAGATCTTATTTACAATGAGTCCACACCCATCAGAACATAGAACAAGAACTTGTCCAAATTGGATTACACCAATCCACTTTACCTCTGAACCTAAAATTCCTGAGCTACAGGGATTATGCTGGCCTCTGGTGGGAGAGGCCAAATTTCACTGGGCTGCACTGAGCTGAATAGGGCCATCTGTCAATCCCTCCTCCCCCATTATCCATAATCATGGGTCCCTTGGACCTCTTGCCCACCGTGTGTTGGGGTATGTATGTGTGTATATATGTGTGTAAGTACATGTTCATGTGGTTGGGTTTGCAAACTAATAAAGATGATGGGGACCTGTTTTTGGAGGAGCCTAGGCTGAATTTGATTTCAAGAAAGCTTAGGTGAACATATCTGGGCAAAGGTACTCAGGACCTCATAGAAATCTCAGATAGTCACTTGAAACAGCCTTCATTCATTCACTCACTTATTCCTGTATTCATCAAATACATATCAAGCATCCACTATTTATCAGGCTCTGTGCTACAAATCAGAGCTGAATCAAATTTGACCTCAACTCTCCTAGTAAGGATATGAAATGAAGTCATGCATTATTTTGGTGAGGTGAATGTCATATATATAGGTACTTTGATTTTTAGAAGAAGAAGATTCCCTCGAGGATTCATGGAGAAGGTAATATTTGAGCTGAACTTTGACAAATTAGTAGGACTTTGTCAGGCACTGGGAAAAGAACATGGGGTCTGGGGATGATTATGAGTTCTAGTCCCATTTCTATCACTTACTCTTTGTTTGATCTTGGTAAAGTCAATTGCCATTTCCTTGCCTCAGTTCCTTCATTTGTAAAATGATGTTAATGATATTACCTACTTCATACATTTAATGATATCAAGCTGCTCACTAGAGGCCTTATCTTTGCTCAGAGCCCACTAAGTGCTGACCCCTCAGAATATAAATTGCCTCCAATCTGAGGTACTGAATTTTCTGGTTGCTGGGAAAGTCCCAGTCTACAAGTGGGTTTATCCTGTAAGTGGAAGGCCCAAGAAAGCCTTTATCTTCAACTATGTATGACAGCTGGGTGTCTGGGCCCAAATCTGAGCTGTCAGGAAGTAGGGGAGAGGTAGCCTGGGCCACATCCTAGCATAACATGAGTTTTCTTTAGAGAACTGACCTTGTTAGTTGTGGAGGCTATGGAGATGCAGCAAATCCTGGTGCAATGAGTTCGGACTTCACTCATTCACCAGACTGTCAGACTTTTGCCTTATCCTAATCTATATTTTACTTTTTGATAACCTCCTTCGACTGCATTCTCAATCTTGAGCCCTTTCCCTCCACCCATCCTTTTTTTAATCAGTTTTATTGAGATGTATTCACACTGCATAGAATCCACCCAAAGTGTACAATCAATGACTCTCTGTATCATCACAGAGTTGTGCACTCATCAACACAATCAATTTTAGAACATTTTCATTACTCCAAAAAGAAGAACCCCATACTCCTCGTCTCCCCTATTGTTGACACTTGATATTGGTGTGATACACTTGTTATAATTGATGAAAGAAGATTAAAACATTACAGTTAGCTATAGTCCATAGCTTGCATTAAATGTATTTTCCCCTATATCAACATTTTATTAACCCTGCTTTGTCTTCTTTTTTAATGCAATTTTATTGAGATATATTTGCACCATATAATCTATCCAAAGTATACAATAAGTGGCTCACAATATTATCACATAGATGTGCATTACTCACCACAATCATTTTAGAGCATTTTCCTTACACCAAAAAAAAAGAAATAAAAAAGAAAACTCCAAACATTCCATACCCCTCATCCTCACCTATTATTTTTTACAGTGTTAGTGCCATAGCATACATACATCCTAAGTGTACAATCACATAGTTATGCATTCACCACTGCAGATAATATGAGAATATCCTTATTTTTTCTGAAGAAAAAAGTCCAATACCCCTTTATATCTCCCTATTATTGACATTTAGTTTTGGTATATAGCCTTTGTTACAGTTAATGCAAGAGTATTGCCATGTTACTGTTAACTATAGACTTTAGTTAACATTAATTGCATTTTTTGCATATAGCACCCTATTATTAACACCTTGTAACAGTGATATGCATTTATTCTAGTCCAGATAAGAAGTTTCTTATATTTGTGCAACCAATCACTATCATTGTCCACTCTAGGTTTTGTTATTATGCAGTCCCAGTTTTTTTATCCTCTGGCTTTCCTTCTTGTGACAAATACTACCCAAGCCTTCATCTTTCAACCATACTCATACCGAGCTTTGTTAATTACAAATACAGTATTGTACCCCCACCCTCTCTTTTTAAAAATTTTTTCTTAGAGAAGTTGTGGGTTTACAGAACAATCATGCATGAAATATAGGGTTCCCACAAACCATCTCACCACCAACACTTGCATTAGTGTGCAAAATTTGTTACAATTGATGGTAATATTTTTTTTAATTCTACTATTTTTAGGTTGTTTATTTGTATTCTCTTTTTCTTTTTGATGAATCTTAACATACAAACATTCTATACATGGTTTACAATCAGTGGATCACAATACCATCTCGCAGTTGTGCATTCATCATCATGATCATTTTTCAGAAATGTGTTCATCACTCCAGAATAAGAAATAAAAAGAAAAAAGAAAAAAATTCTCACATACCATACCCCTTTCCCCTTCCTCTCATTGACTACTAGTATTTCCATCCACCCAATTTATTTTAACCTCTGTCCCCCCCATTATTTGTTTACTCTCCATCAGTATTTATTACTCATCTGCTCATACCCTAGATAAAAGGAACATCAGACACAAGGTTTTCACAATCACACAGTCACATTGTAAAAGCTGTACATTATACAGTTGTCTTCAAGAATCAAGGCTATGGAACACACTTCAACAGTTTCAGGTACTTTCCTCCAGCCACCCCAATACACCATAAACTAAAAAAGAATATCCTTATAATGTATAAGAATAATCTCCAGGATAAAACCTCTTGACTCTGTTCAAAATCTCTCAGCCTCTGAAACGTAATTTAGTTTCATTTCTCTTCCCCCTTTGTTCAAGAAGTTTCTCTCAATCCCTTGAGGCCAGGTCCTGACTCATCCTAGGATTTCTGTCCCATGTTGCCATGGAGATTTACACCCTTGGGACCCAAGTCCCATGTAGGAGGGAGGGCAGTGAGTTCACCTGCAAGTTGGCTAAGAGAGAGAGAGACCATATCTGAGCAACAAAGGAGGTTCTCTAGCTGTGACTCATAGGCCCAATTTTAAGTAGGTTTAGCCTATCCTTTACAGGAATGAGTCCCACAGGGGTGAACTCCAAGATCAAGAGCTCAGCCTATTGATTTAGTTGTCTTCACTGCTTGTGAGAATATCAGAAATTCTCCGAATGGGGAAATTGAAGATTTCCTCCTTTCTCCCCAGTGCCCCAAGGGGACCTTGCAAATTCTTCTTTATTCACTGCCCAAATTACATGGGGGTATATCCGGGCAGCGTACTAAGTGGGACAAATGAACAGTCTCATGCCTTATTCAAAATTCCATGTACTTATGGTGTTCAACTAAACTGACCATAAAAGGTAAATTAGGAAATGCACTTCCTAAAATATAGATTTTGCACCAAATAAACATCTCTCCTTTAGTCTCACACAGAAATTGAGGTGTTAAAATTATGGACGATATCATCCTTTACCCTGTATTCTGATTTACATTAGTCTTATCCAGATCAGCTTCATTCTTATCTCTACTCAAAGTCAGATCCCTTTTTCAACTTTTTAAACAGTTCCTGTATGGGGTACTGTTGACTTTCATAGCTTTAGAGCTCTAATTCTGAGTCTCAGGTCTCACACAAATACCTGAAGTTTTGGGGAATGACCAAATTATACAAAAACAGCTCAGTATCTCAAAATTTAGAAATAACTGTTGCATCTCATGAATATAAGTGACTACTGTAAGAGCTTACAATCTAGGTCCCTTTACAATAGGCCCAAAGCTGATAAGCCATGCTCTCAACTTCAGCTCACCAAGTTTTTATATTATAGTTAGTCCATATGAATGAGACATGATAATATTTGTCTTTCTGTTTCTGACATTTCACTGAACATACAGTCCCCAAGTTTCACTCACCTAGTTGCATGCCTCACAACTTCACTCTTCGCAGTTGATCAGTAGTCCATTATCTGTACACACCACAGTTCCCCATTCCATTCCTCAGTCATTGTACCCTTAGGCCACCTCCATCCATAGCGGATTGTGAACACTACTATCATAGACACCAGTGTGCAAATGTCCGTTCATGTTCCCACACTCAGTTCCTCCAAGCATATACTGAGCAATGGAATTTCAGGATCATATGGCAACCCTACCTCTAGCCTCCAGTGGAAGCACCACACTGCCCTCCAAAGGGCAGTATCTCTGTTTCCTTACTGATAGTGAATAGGTACGTCTCATTTTCTGCATTTTCTCTAGCGATTATTTCTCTCTGTTCATTTTTAAATAGTTTCATTCACACATCATCCAATCCAACCTAAATGTATAGATATGTCTTCACCACCATAATCTATTTGAAGACATTTCCTTTTCTTCCGCAAAGAATCTATGCCCCTTCCACATGCCCCCCACCTGTTTACATTTAGTTTTGGCATAATGCCTTTGTTACATTCAATGAAAACATATCACAATGTTACTGTGGCTGTAGACCCTAGCTTGCATTGATTGTGCTTTTTCCCATATACCATCTATTGTCAACACCCTACATTACTAGCATACATTTGTTCTCCCTCATGCAAAACTGTTTTATTATTTGTACACTTAATCACCAGAATTTTCCACTCTAGGCATTCCTAAATGTTCAGTCTTTATCCTGTATCACCCCTTCTGGTTTCATAAATGCATGCAGCCCTTTTCCTTCTATCTATCATGCTCACATTCAACTTCATTCAGTATTTGCATTATTGTGCTACAGTCAGGTAGTATTGTGCTATCCATTTCTGAATTTTTACAATAAGTCTTGTTGCAAAATCTGTACTCCTTCAGCACCAATTGCTCAGTCTCTACCCTATTTCTATCTCCTGATAACTTGTGTTCTTAATTTCTATTCTCAAAGTTCACTCATTATTGTTGGTTCATATTACTGAGACCATACAGTATTTGTTCTTTGTTTCTGGCTAATTTCACTCAGCATAATGTCCTCAAAAGATCACCCATGTTGTTACATGCTTCATGACTTTATTCTGTCTTACAGCTGCATAATATTCCATCATATTTATATACCACAGCCTGTTTAACCACTCATCCATTGATGGACATTTGGGCTGTTTCTATCTCTTGGCAATTGGAAATAACGCTGATATAAACATTGGAGTGCAAACGTATATTTGTGTACTTGGCCTCAGGTCTTCTGAATATGTACCTAGTAATGGAATTGCTGGATCTTATGACAATTCTATACTCAGCTTCCTGAGGAACCACCAAACTGCTTTCCAGAGAGCTTGTTCCAAGTGCAGGTTTGAAAGGAAGTATGCCCCCTAAGAAAAGCCATGTTTTAATATAAATCCCATTTCATAAAGGTAGAATATCTCTATTCAATGCTGTGTGTTTGAAACTGTAATGAGATCATCTCCCTGGATGATGTGATTTAGTTAAGAATGGTTGTTAAACTGGATTAGGGGATGACATGTCTCCACCCATTTGAGTGGGTCTTGATTAGTTTCTGAAGTCCTATAAAAGAGGAAACATTTTGGAGAATGAGAGACTCAGAGAGAGCAGAGAATGCTGCAGCACCATGAAGCAGAGTCCACCAGCCAGAGACCTTTGGAGATGAAGAAGGAAAACGCCTCCCGAGGAGCTTCATGAAGCCGGAAGCCAGGAGAGAAAGCTAGCAGATGATGCCATATTCGCCATGTGCCCTTCCAGCTGAGAGAGAAGCCCTGACTGTGTTCGCCATGTGCCATCTCACTTGAGAGAGAAACCCTGAACTTCATCGGCTTTCTTGAACCAAGGTATCTTTCCCTGGACGCCTTTGATTGGACATTTCTATAGACTTGTTTTAATTGGGACATTTTCTCAGTCTTAGAACTATAAACTAGCAACTCATTAAATTCCCCTTGTTAAAAGCCATTCTGTTTCTGGTATATTGCATTCCAGCAGCTAGCAAACTAGAACATTCCATTTTACATTCCCAACAACAGTGGATAAATCTGCCTCTTTTTCCACATCCTCTTCAGCACTTGTCATTGCTGTTTTTTTTATAATGTCGTTCAAGCAGGTGTCAGATGATATCTCATTGTGGTTTTGATTTGCATTTCCCTAATAGCCAGTGAAGTTGAACGTCTTTTCATGTGTCTTTTAGCCATTTGTATTTCCTTTTCTGAGAATTGTCTCTTCATGTCTTTTGGCCATTTTTAATTGGGTTATTTGTCTTTTTGTTGTTCAGTTGAAGAAGCTCTTTATATATTCTGGATTCTAAACCCTTATCTGATATGTGGTATCTAAATATTGTCTCCCATTATGTAGGCTGACCTTTTACTTTCTTGACAAAGTTCTTTGATGCATAAAAGTGTTTAATTTTGAGGAATTCCCATTTATCTATTTCTTTCTTCAATGCTTATGCCTTGGGTGTAAGGTCTAAGAAACTGCCTCTTAATTCAAGTTTTATAAGATATTTTGCTACATTTTCTTCTCAAATGTTTTAGGTCATCAATCCATTTTGAGTTAATTTTTGTATAGGGTGTGAGATATGGGTATTCTTTCCTTCTTTTGCATATGTATATCTTGCTGTTGTGAAGTGTAATGTTCTGTGAATGTCTGTTAAGTCTAGTTCATTTATTGTATTATTCAAATTCTCTTTCTTTATTGATCTTCTGTCAAGATGTTCTATCCATTGATTAGAGCAGGGAATTGAAGTCTCCAACTATTATGGTATAGGTGTCTATTTCTCCCTTTGGTGTTGTCAGTATTTGCCTCATGTACTTTGGAGCACTCTGGCTGGGTGCATAAATATTTATGATTGTTATGTCTTCTTGTTTAATTGTTCATTTTATTAATGTATAGTATCCTTCTTTGTCTCTTTTAATTGTTTTATATTTGAAGTCTAATTTGTTGGAGTAGTATAGCTACTACTGCTCATTTCTGATTGTTGTTTGCATGTAATATCTTTTCCCAGCCTTTCACTTTCAAGCTTTTTTTGTCCTTGGGTCTAAAATGAGTCTCCTGTAGACAGCATATGGATGGGTCCTGTTATTTAATCCATTCTTCAAGTCTATGTCTTTTGATTGGGGAGTTTAATCCATTAACATTTAGTGTTATTACTGTAAAGGCAATATTTTCTTCTACCATCTTGTCTTTTGGATTTTATATATCATAACTAATTTTTTCCCTCTTTTTACCTTTACTAATAGTCTTTATTTCTACACTCTTCTCCATACCTCTCTCTCCTGACTTTTCCTATCTGCCTGTAGTGCTTCCTTTTGTACTTCTTGCAGAGGCAGTCTCTTGGGCACAAATTCTCTCAGTGATTGTTTGTCTGAAAACGTTTTAATCTCCCCCTCATTTTTGAAGGACAATTTTGCTGTATATAGAATTTTTGGTTGTCAGTTCTTTTCTTTTAGAATCTTAAATATATCATACACTGCTTTCTTGCCTCCATGGTTTATTCTGGAGGTTGTTTTCACTCTTTTACTTAGGATTTTCTTGCTGGATGGCTTTGTTGTCTATCTGTTCTTTGACATTCAGTTCAACTTATTCTAGACCTCTAGCATAGGTTCTGTTTAACTGATCAGAATTTTTCAGTTCTAGTTTTTCTATTTCTTGCGCCTCCTATAAGAACCTCTTTTTTTTTGATGACGGTTTTCTCAAATATTATAGACCTGAGTCAGATACTCCCAGACCAGACTGGCCCATGTTTCAGGAGGAAAGAATCACCAATATTAGTTTTCTGTGTGGGTGAGACTCATCAGGTTGTCAGACTTTCCTAAGAAGCCTCTAGACACTGTGATTTTCCTATCCTCCTCAGCATGTGGTGGTTGTCTGCTGGTGGCTTCCCACCTGCGTAAAGTGATGTGGTGCCCTTAATTTCAGCAGATTCTCCCTGCCAGGGGGTGTGGTTGAGACAGAGGTGAGGTTGTAGGTTGGCATTAATTGCTGCAGTTTTCCATTTCCTGGTGCCTGAATTCCTTAAAGAAGGCATTTCACTTGAGCTGGGCCCCACCTTTCTCTTGGGGAAGTTACAACTTTTAGGGAATTAATTCCTTTCACTTGGCCCAGACTGTTGTATGCTGTGTGTCTGGTCACTGATGTGGCCCCAGCAGTTGTTCTGTACTGTTCCTGGTTATTTACTAGCTGCTCTGCAGGACAAACTAAGTTCCACACCTCACCAAGCCACCATCTTATCTATAATCCTACTATTACTATTTTTTAACAGTAGTTATAGTTGTTACAGTTGATGAAAGATTATTGAAGTAGTACTATAACTATTATCCATAGTTTATTTAGGGGTATTTTCTCCATAGTCCCAACATACTATTACTGTTTTTCATGCACGTCTTAATTTATTACTTATCTACATATAAACTGGATAAATGGAGTATCATTCACAAAGTTTTTACAATCACACAGTCACACAATAAAAGCTATATAGTGTACAATCATTATCAAAGATCAAGGCTACTGGATTACAGTCCAGCAATTTCAGATATTTCCTTCTGACTGTTCTAATGCACTGGAAACTAAAAACAAATATCTATATAAGTAGTCAGTGGTCGTAAACATTTCTTAAATGTGAGTTACTGAGTTACATCTCCTCCTTCTCATTTGATCACTCTCTCAATCTTCAGGGATATCTGGGCAATGCCCATTTAACTTCTTCATGCCAGGAAAGGGTGCTGACTTGGTGGGGTAGAGGAATGAAACTGGTTGATGTTCTTGTAGAGACTGATACATCTGGATTTCAGGGCTTATCTGTCATAAGAACACTCTGGAGGCCTTAAATTTCTGAAAAAATAAACTTACTAAGAAAAACTTTTAGAGTCTTAGATAGAGCCCAGGGTATTCTTGAGCATTTTCAGGAATTCTGTTGTTTGGGGTTCGGCATACCATGGCAATTTGCAATATCCGACTGATGCTTACAAAAGAGTAACCTCCAGAATGATTTCTTGATTTGATTTTAAATCTCTGATCCACTGAAACTTTATTTTCTTTCATTTCTTTTCCCCCTTTTGGTCAAGAAAGCATTCTTAATCCCATGATGACAGGGAAAGGTTCATCCCTGGGAGTCATGCCCCACTTTGCCAGGGACACTTATATCCCTGGAAGTCATGTCCCAAGTACAGGGATGGGTAGTGGGATTCTTTGCATAGTTGGCTTATAGAGAGATATGCCACATCTGAGCAACAAAAGAGGTTCTCTGGAGGTGACTCTTAGGCATAATTATAAGTAGGCTTAGCTTTGCCATTGAAGAAATGAATTTCACTAGGGCAAGCCTCAAGATTGAGAGCTTGGTTAATCAAATTGGGAGCCCATAATACTTGAGAGAATATCAGGAATTGTCCAGGTGGGAAAGTTTAGTAGTATCACATTTTTACCTAGTCCTTCAAGGGGAGTTTGGAAATACTTTTTAATTCTCTGCCCCAAATTCTCTAGAATGTATCAGGGTATTATTTGTAATACCTAAACCTGTACAGAATAACACCATCTCATTCCCTATTCTAGGTTCCATGTAATTAGGTTGTTTAAATGAACTGATCAGACAGATTAAATTAAGTAGTGTGCCTACAGAAAATTTAAATTTTGGACCAAATAAACATCTCTTCCTTTGGTCTTACACAGAAGTTGAAGTTTCAAAATATAGACAATATCATTCTTTGCCTGTATTGTGATTTATCTTAGTCCTAAGCAGATCCACTTCTTTCATATCACTAATTGAAATCTGTGGTAGTTAGATTCAGTTGTCAACTTGGCAAGGTGAAGGCACCTAGTTCTGTTGCTGTGGACATGAGTCAATGGCGTGTGAACCTCATCTGTTGCTGATTACATCTGCAGTTGGCTAGGAGGCGTGCCTGCTGCAATGAATGGTGTTTGACTTAATTGGCTGGTGCTTAAATGAGAGAGCACAATGTAGCACAGCCCAAGCAGCTCAGCATACCTCATCTCAGCACTGGCAGCTCAGTCCAGGCCTTTGGAGATGCAGAAAGAAATCACCCTGGGGAAAGTTGTTGGAACCTAGAGGCCTGGAGAGAAGGCCAGCAGAGACCACCCTGTGCCTTCCCACGCAAGAAAGAACCTCTGTGGAAAGTTAGCTGCCTTTCCTCTGAAGAACAAACAAAATAAATCCCCCTTTATTAAAAGCCAATCCGTCTCTGGTGTGTTGTATTCCAGCAGCTAGCAAACTAGAACAAAGTCTGATCACTTTTTTCAGCTACATTAGCATGCTGTATGAAGTAATGCTGACTTTGAGAGTTACGGAACTCTAACTCTGAGTCTCAGGTGTCACACAGATGCCCAATGTTCCAGGGACTGAACAGATTACACACAAAGAGCACAGCATCTTAGAATTTAGAAATAGCAGTTAAAACTCAGAAACAAATGTGACTACTGTAAGAGCTTACATCTAGGAACCTTTACAATGACCTTTCTTCAACATTTTCTACTCCTTGATTGATTGCCCAATCTCTGCCCATTTTCTATCCCCTGATAACTTATGCTCTCAAATTCAATTCACAGTTTGCTCATTATATAATTAGCTTATATTAGTGAGATCACAATATTTGTCCTTTCATTTCTGGCTTATTTCACTCAACATACTGTCTTTAAGGTTCATTCACCTAGCTGTATGCCTTACAACTTCATTCCTTTCTGCAGCTGCTCAATATTCTGTCAGATGTATATGATGTGGTTTGCCCTTCTGTTCATCAGTTGATGTACTTATAGACCACCTCAATCCATTGGCAAATGTGAATAATGTCGCCATGAACACCAATGTGTTTACTTCTATTTGTATCCTTGCTTTCAATTCTTCCAGGTATTTACCTAATAGCAGGGTTGCAGGATCATATGGCAACCCTATACTTAGCCTTCTGTGGAACCATCACCCTGCCATCCAGAGGGGCTGCACCATTCTGCTTCCCTACCAATAGTTAATAAGTATATTTCTGTCTCTGCACATCTTCTCCACCACTTATATCTCTATTTATTTTTAAACAGTTTTATTCACATACCATACAATCAATTCTAAGTATACAATCAACTGCTCCTGGTACAATCACATAGTTATGGATTAATCACCACAACCTATATGAGAACATTTCCATTTCTTCTGCAAGGAAAAATAAAATGATGAATGAGAAAATAAAAGGAGAAACAACTACAATAACAAAACTTCTCCCTTACATCCTCCTGTTATTGACAGTTAGCTTTGGTATATTGGCATTTCTTACAATGAATTAAAACATATTACAATGTTACTCTTAACTATAGACCCTAGTTTACATTGATTGTATTTTTTCCATATACCATCCCATTTTCAACACCCTGCAGTGATGGCATCCATTTGTTCTTCCTCATGTTAAAATGTTCTTATATTTGTACATTTAATCACCATCATTGTCACCTCCACATTTTGCTAAGCTATACAGTCCTCGTTTTTAGCCTTTATTTTTCCTTTTGGTGTCATGCATGCCCCTAGCCTTCTCTTTCAACCATACTCACATTCAGCTTTGTTCATTATACTTACAATATTTTGCTACCATCACACAGTATTGTGCTATCCATTTCTGAATTTTGACAATCTCGTTAAACATTCTGTACTCCTTCAGCATCAAATGCCCAATCTCCACCCTTTTTCTATCTCCTGATAACCTGTATTCTCAACTTTAATTCTCAGAGTTTGCTCACCATAGTTAGTCCATATTAATGAGACTATACAGTATTTGTCCTTTTGTTTCTGGTTTATTTCACTCAATATAATGTCCACAAGGCTTATCCACATTTTTTGCATGCATCATAACTTTATTCCACTTAAGGTGCAATATTGCAGAGAGCTGTGTAATATTTCATCATAAGTATATACCCCAGTTTGTTTATCCAATCACCCATTGACTTGGGCTGTCTCCATCCATTGGCAATCATGAACAGTACTGCCATAAACATCAGTATGCAAATGTCTATTCATGTCCCTGCTCTCGGGTCTTCCAAATATATACCTAATAATGGGATTAGCACCTAGTTTTGATGAGGAGAAGTCTGAGTTTCACTGCTTTATATAAGATAACTTCCCCCCACCTCTTTTTCTGTTCTTGCTCCAGGACTCCAAATGACATTGAATGTTAGATCTTTTGTTATATTTCACAAGTCCCTGAAGCTCTGTTGATTTTTTTCAGTTTATTTTCTCCCTGTTGTCCAGATTGAGTAATTTTAGTATCCTATCTTCAAGTTCAATGATTTTTTTGTGCTGCCTACTCTATCAAGCTGTTGAGACATTCCATTGAGTTTTTAAAAATTATTTTTATTATTGTATTTCTCAGTTTTGAAATTTCCACTAGGTTGTTCTTTATAATCTCCATTTTTTTGCAGAGACTTTCCATTTCTTTGGTAAGACTTTTTATTTTTTGCAACATGTTCCTAATTTCATGTTGAGGCATTTTTATTATGGTTACTTAAAAGTCCTTGTCAGATAATTTTAGCATCCCTATGATCTTGGTATTGGCATCTAGTGAGTATCTTTTTTCATTCAAGTTGAGATTTTCCTGGATCTTGGAAGGAGTGATTTTCAGTTGAAACCTGGGCATTTTGAGTATTATAAGTGTCTGGTTCTTATTTAAGTTTTCTGTTTTAGCTTGCCTCTTCAGACTCCACTCTGGCAATGGGAGAGGGTCATGGCCTCTTTATTGCCATGTGGGAGTAGAAATCCAGGTTCCCCACTTTCCTTGTATTGACATTGCAGTAGGAAGGGTTTCTTATTATTGCTGGGAGGTATGGGATATCTGGCTCCCCACTCAGCCTTGCCTGACACCACACTGTTGGGGAGGATTATGCTGCCTCATTATAGTGTGGCAAGAGCGGGAGTCTAAGTTTTCCCAGTCTGCCTTTGCTTGTGGGGTAGGAGTGATGCTGCAGATTTTCCATGACATTTGGTCGGAGTAAAGCAGTTATTTTCTAAATGCTTTCTATATTGCTTGCTTCCTCTTTCTTTGTCCTTTGGATACAGACAACAGGCTTTTTTTTTCTGGTCTGTGTCCACTGGTGTAAATAATTTCTGACTTTTCCAGCATCAAGTCTGGGACATGTAAGGTGAAAATAAATCTCAGTGAACTCACCACCTTGTCACTCCTCTATTCCCAAGATCCCAAGTTGATATGCATTTCTTTTAAAAATATTTTTTATTGTGAAATAGAACATATTTGAAGCACAGCAATAAATTTTGAAGTACATTGTAGCAGGTAGTCATAGAACAGATTTCAAAGTTTGGTATGGGCTACAGTTCCACAATTTTAGGTTTTTCCTTCTAGCTGCTCCAAGACACTGGAGACTAAAAGAAATATCAATATGATGATTCAACAGTCATACTCATTTGTTCAGTCTTATCTTCTCCATTATAACTCCTCCTTCTCCTTTAATCCTTCTCCCCATTTTTAGGAGTATTTGGGCTATGTCCATTCTAACTTTTTCATGTTGAAAACGGGTGCCAACAATATGGGATAGGGGATGGCACTATATGATGTTCTTGTAGAGGATGACCCCTCTGGATTTCAGAACTCGTCTGGCCTAGGAACCATCTGGAGGTTGTTGGTTTCTGGAAAGGAATCTCAGTGTGTGAAAATATTTGTAGAATCTCAGATAGAACCCTAGGTGTTCTTTAGGGTTTACAGGAATGTTTCTGGTTGAGATTTGGCAAACCATGGTAATTAGCAATATCTAGCTGAAACTTGCATAAGAGTAGCCTCTGGAATAGCCTCTCAGCTCCATTTGAACTCTCCTAGCCACTGACTTTTTATTTTATTGCATTTATTTTTCCCCTTTGGTCAAGAAGGCACTTGCTAGACATGCTTCTTTTCACCTTTCAAAGTTTTCTTATGTTTATATTATATATAGTGTCCAAGAATTTTAGATGCAATAAGTAGGAAGAATAAGGAAAATTTCTTCTATGTAATTTTCTATCACCATCACTTTTAAATTGTTTTTAAAATATTTTATTCTTGGTTTTCAGAATCATAATTATCTGTTTACATTTGGGATCTTTTATCATTCATTGTGCTGGTCATTTGGTAGATCACTTCATTTTGGAGTCATTTAACTCTGGAAAATTTTCATATTATTTATTTGATACCACCCTCCATTTCCTTGTTCTATCATCTGGAAGTTTTTAAAGTTGGTTGTTGGACCTCCTGAATTGGCCATGTTGTTTTTATGTTTTTACCTTTTCTCTTCTTTCTTTCTCTCTTCTCTCTCTCTCTCTTTCTCTCTCTCTCTCTCTCTCTCTCTCTCTCTCTCTCTCTCTCTCTCTCTCTCTCTCTCTCTCTCTCTCTCTTTCACACACACACACTTTCCTCCCTCATTCCCTCCTTTCCTTGCTTTCTCCCTCTCTTCCATTTGTTTTTGCTATACACTCCAGGAGAAGACTTAACTTTTTATCTTTCAACACTTCCATTATGTTTCTTTTCATTTTGCCAATCATATATTTAGTCTTCAAGTGTTTATAGCATCCTGTTCTTGTTGTATGGATGGACTGTCATCTTGAATCTCTCTGAGAAAAAGTGGTGTATACATATAATTGAATATTGTGCAGCCACTGAAAGGAAGGAAGTTATGAGGCATGCAACAAGATAAATGACCCTGGGTGACATTATGTGATGTAAAATAATCCAGAAACAAACAGCAAATATAGTATGGTCTTTTTCAGAAAAAATTACAAGAAAATTGGGCTTGGATTGTAAGATCTTATAGCAGTCACATTTAGGCCAGAACTATAATTGTTATTTCTAGATTTGGAGAGACTGTGCTATACATGTATAACCTGATATTTCCTTGATACTCTGGGTACATGTATGACACCTATGACTCAGAGTTGGAGTTCTACAGGTCTGAAAGGCAGCATTGCCACATAAAACAATTGCTAAAAAAACTGAGAAAGAGATCAGGTTTCAATTAGAGATAAGAACAAACTGATCACATAGGACATAAATCAATCAGAATACAGGGGTAAGGAGGATACTGTATTTTAGAACTTCACCTACCCAATGAAACCAAAGGAAGACAGGTTTATTTTGTTCAAAAGTTAAATTTTCTGTATCACAAAACCTAACCTCAACCTGTCTGGATAGATCATTTAAACAACCCAAACACATGGAGCCCAGAATGGGAAGGAGCCCAGAATGTACAGCTTAATGTAATGCCTGGATACATCCCAGAGTATATAATTAAATAGAATTGGCAAATTACCTTGAGGAATGGGAGAAAAAATATGGAACTATTAAGCTTTACCACTGGAAATGCCCCTGACACTGCCTCAAATATTAAGGAGTCATAAGTCAATGCACCAAGCTCTTGATCTTGAGGTTTGCTCTTGTGAAGCTTTTTTATATAGCAGAGAAGCTTAGCTTACCTATAGTTATACCTATGAGTTACTTCCATCAAAAATATTTTTTGTTGCTCAGATATGGACTCTCTCTTTCTAAGCCCAACTCTGCATGTAAAATCATTACCGTACCCCCTACATGGGACATGACATCCAATGGTGAAAGTCTTCCTGGCAACATGGGACATGACTCCCAGGGATGAGCCTAGGCCTGGCACCATGGAATCAACAATGGCTTCCTGACCAAAATGAGTATAAGAATTGTAACAAAATAAGGTATTAGTGGCTGAGAGAGTTCAAATAAGCTAGAAGTCTATTCTGGAGGCTCCTTGTGGTAGTTAGGTTCAGGTGTCAATTTGGCTAGGTGATGATGCCTTGATGTTCTGTTTCTGTGGGGTTAAATTATCAGTATGTGAAATTCATCTATGGTGGATTGCATTTGTGGTTGGCTAAGGGAAATGCCTTCCACAATGAGTGAGGTTTATTTTAATTAGCTGGAGATTTAAAAGAGAGAGGACAAAAGAGAGCCCAGCAGCTCAGCATACCTCATCTCAGCACTTACAGCTCAGCCCAGATGTTTGGAGATGCAGAAAAGAATTGCCTTGGGGAAAGCTGTTGGAACCCAGAAGCCAGGAGGGAAGGCCAGCAGTCATTGCCATGTGCCTTCCCATGTGACAAACTCAGATGAAAGCTAGCTGCCTTTCCTCTGAAGAACAGTAAATTTTTAAATAAATAAATTCCCTTATTAAAAGCTGATCCATCTCCGGTGTGTTGCATTTTGGCATGTTTAGCAAACTAAAACACTACTCTTATGCAAGCTTCAGCTGAAAACTATTTACCATGGTTTACCAACCCCCAACAAAAACCATTCCTGCCAAACCTAAATAACACCTAGGGTTCTATCTGAGAGTCTACAAAAATTTCATGCACTAAGATTACTTTCCAGAAACTTACAACCTCCAGATGGGTTCCTAGGCTAGATAGGTTCTGAAAACCAAAAGGGCCAACCTCTCCAGAACATCAGCTAGTTCCATTCCCCATCCCATATTATCAACAGCCACTTCAAATGTGAAAAAGTTTGAATGGGCATAATCCAAATACTGCTAAAGATTGGAAGAAATACCAAAGGAGAAGGAGTTGTAACAGAGATGATGGGATTTAACAAATGAATATGACTGCTGAATCATTATATCAATATTTCTTTTAGTCTCCAGTATCTTGGAGTAGCTGGAAGGAAATACCTAAAATTGTGGAATTGTAACACATACCAAACTCTGAAATCTCTTCTATATCTGCTTGTTACAATGTACTTTGGAATTTAGCATACACACAAAAGTAATAGAATTGAGAGCTAAGAAATCAACTCTCAATATTATGGCCAACTGAGTTTTGACAAACATGTACAGATCACTCAATTGGGAAAGAATAGTCTGTTCAATACACGGTACTAGGAAAACTGGATCTCCATTTGCAGGAAAAGAAGGACCCCTACTTAACACAAAATACAAAAATCAACTCACATTGGATTGAAGACCTAAATATAATAGCTCTAACTATTAAAATCCAAGAAGAAAATGTAGGGAAACATTTCCAGGTCCTTGTGTGAGGCAATGGTTTCTTAGGCTTTACCCTCAAAGCACATGCAACAAAAGAAAACATAGATAAATGGGACCTCTCCAAAAGTAAAAGATTTTCTGCCTCAAAGGACTTTATAATGAAAGCAAAATGACAACTCACACAATGGACAAAATATGTGGAAGCCATGTATCTGATAAAGATTTAATATCCAGAATATATTTTAAAAAATCCCTCAACAACAAAATGACAAACAAACCAATTTTAAAAATGGGCAAAACGTGAATAGACATCTCTCCAAAGAAGATATAAAAAAGGCCAGAAAGCACATGAAAAGATGCTCAACATCATTAGCCAGTAGGGAAATGCAAATCAAAACCAAAATGAGATAATATTTCACAGCCATTAGAATGTCTGGTATTAATTAAAAGGAGTATATTATGTTTTGGAGATAATGCAGAGAAATAGAACACTCATTCATGCTGATGGCAATTTAAAATGGTGCAGCCACTATGAAGGACAGTTTGGCTGTTCTTCAGATAGCTAAATATAGAACTACCCTATAGCCTTGTAATCCCACTACTGGTTATATACTTAAAAAATTGAGAGCAAGGACTTGAACATATATTTGCACACAAATATTTATAATATATTTATTCACAATTGTCAAAATATCAAATCATCTCAAGTATCCATCAACAGATGAATGGATAAATAAAATATGGCACATCATACAATGGAATATAATTCTGCTGTAAAAAAGAATGAAATGCTGATACATGCAGCAACATGGATGAACCTTGAAGATAGCATGTTGCATGAAATAAGCCAGACACAAAAGGACATATATTGCACAATATCACTGATTTGAAATAAATAAGGTAAGCAAACTTACAGAGTCAGAATCTATCATATAGGTTCCCAGGCAATGGGGTGGGTACAGGGAATGGAAAGTTAAAGCTTAAAATGTGCATATACCTATTTGGAGTGATGGAAATGTTCTGGTAATGGATGAGGATTAAGATAGCCCAACATTGTAAATGTAATTAACAGCAATGAATTATATATCTGAATATGATTAAAAGGTAGCAATGTTAGATTGTATGTATGGTAATAGCACTAAGGTAAACCATGGACTTTTGTTAATATTACAATTATTAAAATGTGCACTCATCAATTGTAACAAATGTTCCACACCATTGCAAGGTATCGATTGTGGGATGGTGCATGGGAATCCTTTATTTTATACATGATTACTCTGTAAACCCACAACTTCTCTAATAAAGAAAAAAGAATGCAAACAAAAACTTTGATAGGTAGTTCTTTGTACGATGGTATGGCTCAGCATTTCGTGGCTTTCCCTTAGGGTGATTGTTGTAGAATAGAGTTTTATATTTCAGAATTCTTAAGCACAAGAATGTGAAACATCTTTTCTCTGAGGTTGTTCCATTTCCCTAGAGAAGAAACCTCTGCTCTCTGCTTAATAGGAAGACACCTGACTTCTGTGTATTGTGAACAAAGAAATGCATTTTAAAATTTGATATGCACCCTTTCCAATCATCTCCCTCTTTTCAGTCCCACATTTCACTCATACTCTTTGTCATATCTGGCATTGGGAAGACTGAGGACACTCAGGCTTCTGTAGAGAGTTCTGCCATCAGTGGCATCTGCTTCATGCATACTCCAGGCTTTGGCTCCCTCCACCATGCTTCATCAGTCAACAGTCCTCCATTTACTTTCTATTTTCCAGAAACATGAATAAATCTTGTACTGATTGACCTGCTACCATTCTCTTTATGATTGTGTATGTGTGTTTTAAAAGAAGATGTGATTTTACTGAATAATAATGCATAAAATACAGCATGACACATACTATCTGTGATGGTTAGCTTCGTGTGTCAACTTGGCAAGGTGATAGTACCCAGTTGTCTGGTCAAGCAAGCACTGGACTATCTATTGCTGTGAGGACACTTAAATCATGAGTACGTTGGGTGCATCCACAGCTGATTGCCTCTGCAGTCGGGTAAGGGAAGTGTCTTCTGTGATAAGTGATGCTGAATCTCATCACCCAAAGACTTTTAAGGAGAGTTCAGAAAACAGAATCCCTCTCTCTGCTTGAGCCAGCAAGCCTCATCTGGCAAGTTCATTGAGGACCTTCATCGAAATTGTAAGCTTGCAGTCTGCCTTACAGATTTTGGACTCATCCATCCTCATAGTTGTATGAGATACTTTTATAAATCACATGTTTACAGATATCTCCTGTTGGTTCTGTTTCCTGAGAATGCTGACTAATGCAGTTGGTACAGGGATTGGTTTTGAGAAACAGAATCCTAAAAATGTGCTTTTAGAATTGGTTTTCTACTCTGATTGGATTCAAAGGCACTAATGACTCTACTTCCAATGATCAAGATAGTACTGATAGTCCATGGCATGAAATGTCAATAGAGATATGCAAAATATCACTATTTGATTCTGCTAATTGTATGCTTATATGAGGTAAGGCTCTGGATGATAGTGTTTTTGATACTTTAACAGAGTTTTGTGGAGGTGAAAAGTATAATGATGTTGGCTGGTTGTTCTTAGATATGCTGGATATAATTTTGAGGGAAAGAAATGAGCTGAAGACTTCAAATGCACAGCTTAAGCGCTGTATGAAAGATGCAAAAATTTCTATTTGTGCCCTGAAGGAAAATCTTATTTCCTGTGGCTACAGAGTTGAGGTCTCTGAAAACCATATCAGAGTTTCATTGTTTGAGTAGCAGATTTACAACATAATAAACTGAAATCTCAACCTTGCAGGGTGTCTGCTGTTAAAGTAAGGGCATTGACTGGAAAAGAGTGGGAATCCTGAAAATTGGGATGGGATCATCTGGATTGATAATGATGGCAATGGGTAAATGGAAACCCTAGATTCTGCTGAGTTTTTTCTAGATAAACCTATATTGGTCTACCCTGAGGAAGCAGCCTTGTCACCTTCAACCTGCCCTGTGGAAGCAGCCACCTGATCTCCAGCCTGCTCTGAAACAGCTATCAATAAAAATGTCCAGCTAGCCTTGAAGAAACAGCTTCCTGACCTCCAGTCCACCAGGAGGATTCTGCCATCCAACATCCACCTGAAGAGATTAACCCTTCAGTGCCTACCAAATCTGTAACCACCTCCCCTGGGGAAAAAGCTCTCATTCTTCTGCCTAGAAAGATTAATCCTGTTTCACCAGATGAAACAACAAGTGAATGCCCTGAGGTAATTGTATTGAAAGACACTTCTAATTCTTT
Organism: Myrmecophaga tridactyla; assembly: GCA_004026745.1. Lineage (NCBI taxonomy): Eukaryota > Metazoa > Chordata > Mammalia > Pilosa > Myrmecophagidae > Myrmecophaga > Myrmecophaga tridactyla. The sequence goes on from PVIY010003753.1 coordinate 100,525, forward strand.
TCATTACCTACCACCAACACCTCTTTTTTCTTCTAGGTATATAACTAGACTAAAGTCTCAACAGGCTATAAAAGATGAGGTACAAAGTGTGACGCATGAGAAAGTATGCTATACTTCAAACGAACTGCATGAGTTTTCAACTTACATAGACAGAAATCAGGGGAATATATATAAACCAGGGATATAAAGTGTGTGGGATAATGGCGGAAGGAATATAAAGTTGGATCAGGCTTAATTTATTGATATGGGTCCACTAAGAAGAGGTTCTGCATTCAATGTTGTAGCTCAAGGGATTAGAAAGGGTGATAAATGTTTGTGTGGCTAGCTGAAACATGGATGAAAAGGTGGCCAGCATTACGTGAGGTTGACATTCCAGAACCACCCTTGTATAATGTAGATGAGGGGATCCAAAGGCTTAGAGAGATTGGAATGTTAGAATGGATTTATCATGGGAAACCTGTTCACACACTTCAGAAATATCCAGAGGACACACATTTTACCAGAACTGTGAGGAATAAATTTATGACACTATCCTTATGATCCCTGAAGTGTTCTATAGTTGCCCTTCTCAGTATGGATGGAATCCTTAAACACAATAGGGATGATCAGATCCCAAATTAGCAGAAGCCACGTGGTGGCGCTTAATCCCCAAAGACAAGGTGGACATGAGCTATCATAATGGACAGCAGACTCAAAGCAACAGTCAAAAAACTCAGAGTCACAGAGACTTATGGCATTGGCTAGTGGACAATGGGGTACCTAGAAGTAGAATAGATGGGCAGTCTACTAAATTCTTATTTGATCTGTATAAGCAGAAGAGTTCAAGTGAACAAAATTCTAACTTCAATGACAAAAACAGAGAATCATTCAGACCTGAGACAGTTTGCAGACCCAGAGCCCCTTGAATGAGGGGGAAGGCTAGGTACCCTTGGGGAAGGACCCTGTTATACTGCCACAAATTTATATTGTTAATCTTCCTCCCAACCTTCCACAAGGAGACTTGCAGCCTTTTACCAGGGTGACTGTGCATTGGGTAAATGAAATGATCATACATTTGGGAGATTATTTGAGTATGTTGATTTCAACAGCTATTGGCAGAATCTCCACATTGGCTCATTTGTGAAGTGAACCTAACATAGTGGGAAAGGCCAAGTGGAAGCCACTAGAACTGCCCCTGCCTAGAAAATAGTAAATCAGAAGCAATGCCAGGTTCCTGGAGGGATTTCAGAGATTAGTGCCACTCTGAAGTACTTGAAGGATGCAGGAGTGTGATTCCCACCACATCCCCATTCAGCTCTCCTATTTTGCTTGTGCAGAAAAAAGATGGGACTTAAAGGAAGACCATAGATTATCATAAATTTAATCAGGTGGTGTCTCCAATTGCAGCTGCTGTTCCAGATGTGGTTCATCACTTGAGAAATTAACACATCCCCTGGTACCTGATATGCAGCTATAGATCTGGCAAGGGCATTTTTCTCAATAGCTATTGGTAAGGACCACCAGTAACAGTTTGCTTTTAGCTGACAAGGCCAGTAATATACCTTAACTATCCTACCTCAGGGGAACGTCAACTCTCCAGCACTATGTCACAACCTTGTCCACAGAAATCTCAATCATTTCTCTCTTCCACAAGACATCACACTGGTCCATTAACGATAAGTATCAATGACTCTAGACTTATTGACAAAGCATTTGCATGTCAGAGGTTGGGAGAAAAATCCAACAAAATACAGGGGCCTTCCGCCTCAGTGAAATGTGGGGTTCTGCCAGTAGCTGAGTATGTTGATTCCAATGTGCATTCTGGAACTGGGAAAATAACCACAGAATGAATCTGGGAACCCACTGGGTCCACTGTGAAATGGACCTTAGCTAAAACTCTACCAATCCCATAAGCCCCTCACTCTGACTGGTGGACCAGAGTGATGCTGTCAGTCTCCTGAAATTAATATCACTTCTGAACCATCTAATAATCTCCCAAATATATGGTGATTTCATTTTCCCTAATGCACAGTCACCCTGGTAAAAGGCTGCAAGTCTCCTTGTAGAAGGCTGGGAGGAAGATTAACAATATAAATTTGTGGCAGTGTAACAGGGTCCTTCCCCAAGGGTACATACACAAGTGGTCTGGGGCATTTAGAGATATCCCTTCTACAGTGAAGGATAAGCCACTGCATCTGGCCCCCCTCCTATGACCAAAAAAGAGGCACAATGCCTAGCAGGTCTCTTTAGATTCTGGGGGAAACATATTCCTCATTTGGGTGTACAACCCTGACCCATTTACAGAGTGACCAGAAAAGCTGCTAGGTTTGAATGGGGACCTGAACAAGAGGAGGCTTTGTGATAGGTTCAGGCTGCTGTGCAAGCTGCTATGCCACTTGAATCACATAATCCAGCAGATCCAATGGTGCTGGAAGTGTCAGTGGCAAATACAGATGCTGTCTGGGGCCTTTGGCAGGCCTCTATAGGGGAATCACAAAAAGGGCTTTATGATTTTGGAGTAAAGCCTTGCTATCCTCTGTAGATAACTACTCTCCTTCTGAGAAACAGATTTTAGCCCACTAATGTGCCTGAGTAGAGACTGAACATTTGACCATGGACCACCAAGTTACCATGAGATCTGAGTTGCCTGTCATGAGCTGGATGTTGTCTGACTAGCCAAGCCATAAAGTTGGGCGTGCACAGCAGCACTCCATCATAAAATGAAAATGGTATATACTAGATAGAGCCAAAGCAGGTCCTGAGGGCACAAGTAAGTTACATAAGGAAGTGTCCCAAATGCTCATGGACCCCGCTCCTGCCACATTACCTTCTCTTACCCAGCCTAGATCTATGGCCTCTTATGGAGTTCCTTATATTTGGTTGACTGAGGAAGAGAAAACTCAGGCCTGGTTTGCAGATGGTTCTGCATGATATTCAAGTACTACCTGAAAGTGGACCACTGCAGCACTACAGCCACTTTCTGGGATGGCCTGGAAGGACAGTAGTGAGAGGAAATCCTTCCACTAGGCATAATTTTGAGCAATGTACCTGGTTGTTCATTTTGCTTGGAAAGAGAACTGGCAGGAGGTGCATTTGTATACTGATTCATGGGCTGTTGCTAATGGTTTGGCTGGGTAGGAAGCCAAACCATTGAAAAATTGGTGACAAAGAGGTCTGAGGAAGAGGTGGCTAGACCTTTTGAGTGGGCAAAAACATGAAGATACTTTTGTCCCATGTGAATGTGCACAGGGGGTGCCCTTGGGAGAGGAAGGTTTTAGTAATCATATGGATAAGATGACCCATTCTGTGGATACCAGTCAGCCTCTTTCCTCAGCCACTCTTATAATTGTCCAATGTCCTCATAAAAAAAGTGGTCATGGTGGTAGCAATTGAGGTTATGCATGGGCTTAGAAATAGGGACTTCTACTCACCAAGGCTGACCTAGCTACAGCTACTGCTGAGTGCCCAATCTGCCAGCAGCAGAGACCCACACTCAGCCCCTGACATAGCATTGTTCCCTGACGTGATAAGTCCACTATGTAGTGGCAGGTTGATTACATTGGGCCACTTTCAACACGGAAGGGGCATCAATTTGTTCTAACTGGAATAGACCCATACTATGGATATGGGTTTGCTTTCCTTGCACACAATGCTTCTGCCAAAACTATGATCCATGCACTTACAAAATGCCTTATCCACTATCCTGATATTCCACAGCATTGCTTCTGATCAAGGATCTCACTTCACAGCAAATGAGCACATGCTCATGGAATTCTGTGGTCTTACCATGTTACCCATTATCCTGAAGAAGCTAGATTGATAAAACAGTGGAATGGCCTTTTGAAGATCCAATTACAGCACCATTTAGGTGGCAATACCTTGGGGCAATGTTCTCTAGGAGGTTGTGTATGCTCTGGATCAGCATCCACTCTATGGTACTGTTTCTCCCATAGCCAGGAATCAGGGGTCCAGGAATCAAGGGTCAAAATGGCAGTGACACCACTCACTATTACCTCTAGTGATCCACTAGGAACATTTTTGTTTCTTGTTCCTGCAACCTTGAGCTCTGCTGGTCTACAGGTCTTAGTTCCAGAAAGAGAAGTGCTCCTACCAAGAGACACAACAATGATTCCATTGAGCTGGAAGTTAAGACTGCGACCTGGCCGCTTTGGACTTCTCTTGCCACTGAATAAATACACAAAGAAGGGGATTACTTTGTTAGCTGAAGTGATTGATCCTGACTATGAAGGGGAAATAGGGCTGCAACTACACAATGGAGGTAAAAAAAAAAGAGTTTTCCTGGAATACAGGAGATCCCCTAGGGTGTCTCTTAGTACTACCATGCCCTGTAATTAAAGGCAATGGAAAACTGCATCAACCCAATCCAGGCAGGACTACCAATGGCCCAGAAACTTCAGGAATAAAGGTTTGAGTCAACCCCACCAGGAAAAGAACCACTGCCAGAGGTGCTTGATGTGGGTAAAGGGAACATGGGATGGGTGGTGGAAGAAGGTAGTGATAAATATGAACTATGACCACACAACCAGATACAGAAATGAAGACTGTAATGGTATGAATAGTTCTTCCTTGCTGGTAAAGTGTATGTTAGTATTTTACATAAAGCAAATATATTTGTTCTCCTATCTTATCCCCTTTATCATATGACAGAAGTTGTGCTGTTCATGGTATAGTATTTACATTATATATCAAGTTTAAGAGTGAATATTTCCCAAGGACTTGCACCCTATTCTGGAGAGAATTAGTGTGTTTATGGTTGTACACAGGACAGTTGAATATTGTTATGTGGATAAAGTGTCTGTTACTGTTTTCTATTTATAAATTATTGTCTAGGGTGATGTGTTTAGCTGCCAAGTTGACAAACGGTGGACTGTGATAGTTTCATGTGTCAACTTGGCCAGGTGATGGTGTCCAGTTGTCTGGTCAAGCAAGCAGTGGCCTATCTGTCACTGTGAGGACATTTTGTGGACTTAAATCATGAGCATGTTAGGTGCATCCAGGACTGATTACATCTGCAGTTGGCCAAAGGGATGTCTTCTGCAACGAGTGACACTTTATCTGATCATCCAAAGATTTTTAGGGAGATTTCAGAAGACAGAATCTCTCTTTGCTTGAGCCAGCCTGCCTCTCCTGCGGAGTTTGTTGATGACATTGATCAAGCTGTCAGCTCATGGCCTGCCCTACAGATTTTGGACTGTTCCATCCCCATGGTTGCATGGGACACATTTATAAATCTAAAATTAACAGATATCTCTTGTTGGTTCTGTTTCCCTGAGAAGCTTAACCAATACACCATTCTATTATTAACACCTTACATTGGTGTAGTACATTTGTTACAACTGATGAGAGCACAATTTAATAATTGTACTATTAACTGGAATCCATGGTTTAACTTAGGGTTCAATGTTTGGGTTGTGCAAGTCTATGGAATTTTTTTTTTGCTTTTATTATGGTAACATATATATAACCTAAAACTTCCCCTTTTAACCACATTCAAATATATAACTCAGTGCTATTAATTAGGTTCAAAATGTTGTGCAACCATTACCCCATCCATTACTGAAACATTCCCATTGTCCCAAATAAAAACTCCACATTTTAAGCCTTAATACCCTATGCTTTACCCCACCTTCTACCCTGGTAACCTGTATTCTAGACTCTGACTCTGTGAGTTTGTTTTTTCTCATTATCTTATATCAGTGAGAGCATACAATATTTGTCCTTTTGTGTCTGACTTATTTCACTCAACATGATGTCTTCAGGGTTCATACATGTTGTCATGCATATCAGAAATTCATTCATTTTTATGACTGAATAATATTCCATTGTGTGTATATATCACATTTTGTTTATCAGTGGCTGGGCACTTGGGTTGATTCCACCTTTCGGCAAGTGTGAATAATGCCACTATGAACTTCAGTGTGCAAATATCTGTTCAAGTTCCTGTTTTCAATAATTTGGGGTATACACCTAGAAGAGGGATAGCAGGGCCATATGGGAATTCTATACTTAATTTTCTGAGGAACTGCCAAACCATCTTCCACAGCAACTCCACCATTTTACATTCCCACCAGCAATGAACGAGTGTTCTTATATCTCCACATCCCCTACGACATTTATTGTTTTCCATTTTTTAATAGTAGTCACTCTAATGGGTGTGAAATGATATCTCATTGTGGTTTTGATTTACATTTCCCTAATTAATAATCATATTGAGCATCCTTTCATGTGCTTTTTGGTCATTTGTATATATCTTCTTTGGAGATATGTCTATTCAGGTTTTTTGCCTATTTTTTTACTCATGTGGTTTTTCTGTTTATCACTAAGTTGAAGGATTTCTTTATATAATCAGAATATGGTTTTCAAGTATTTTCTCCCATTGTGTGTGTTGCCATTTTACTTTCATGATGAATTCCTTTGAGGCACAAAAGTTTTTGTTTTTGATGAGTTTCCCACTTATAGATTTTTCTCTTGTGGCTTTGCTTTGGCTGTAAGGTCTAAGAAACCATTGCCTAACACAAGGTCCTAAAGATGCTCCCCTACATTTTCTTCTAGGAGTTTGATAGTTCTGGCTCTTATATTTAGGTCTTTGATTCCTTTAGAGTTGACTTTTGAATTTGGTGAGAGGTAATGGTCCACCTACATTTTTTAAAATGGAGAGCCAGTTTTCCCAGAACCATTTATTGAAAAGATATTCTTTCCCTGTTGATTGACCTCTGCCCTCTGTCAAAAATCAGTTGACAGGGTGGGCCACGGTGGCTCAGCAGGTAAGAATGCTTGCCTGCCATGCCCGAGGACCAGGGTTCAATTCCCGGTGCCTGCCCATGTTTTAAAAAAAAAAAATCAGTTGACCATAGATGTGAAGTTGATTTCTGAACTCTCAATTCAATTCCATTCACCTATTTGCATGTTGTTGTGCAAGTACCATGCTGTTTTGTTTACAATGGCTTGAATTTTTGTTAAGTTTGGTAAGTGTGAGTCCTCCAACTTCATTCTTCTTTTTCAAAATGGCTTTAGCTATCTGGGGCCCTTTAGCCTTCCACATAAAGTTCATTCTTGGCTTTTCCATTTCTGCAAAGAAGACTGTTAGAATTTTGATTGGGATTGCATTGAGTCTGTAAATCAATTTGGGTACAGTTGGCATTTTAACAATAGTTAGTCTTCCAACCCATGAACACAGAATTGTCTTGTATTTACTTGAGCCTTCTTTGATTTCTTTTAGCAATGTCTTTTAAATTTCTGTGTACAAATCCTTTACATCCTTGGTTAGATTTATTCCTAGATATTTTATTTTTATTGCCATTGTAAGTGAATTTTTTTTCTTGATTTCTTCTTCTGATTGTTCATTGCTCATGTTTAAACACTACTGAATTTGGGATGTTGATCTTTATCCTGCCACTTTGCTGAATTCATCTATTAGCCTTAGTAGGTTTTTTGGTGTGGATTTTTCAGTATTTTCTGTATTTATGATCTGCAAATAGGGAAAGTTTTACTTCTTCCTTCCCAATTTGGATGCCTTTATTTCTTTTTCTTTCCTAATTGCTCTGGCTAGACCTTCCAGAACAATGTTGAATAACAATCGTGACAGTGGGTATGTTTTGTTCCTGCTCTTAGATGGAAAGCTTCAGTCTTTCACCACTAAGTATGATGTTAGCTGTGGGTTTTTCAAATATGCCCTTTATCATGTTCAGGAAGTGTTTAATTTATTAATGCTGATGGAAATGCAATATACCAGAAATGGGTTAGCTTTTATAAAGGAAATTTATTAAGTTACAAGTTTACAGTTCTACAGCCATAAAAATGTCCAAACTAAGGCATCAAAAGAAAGATACCTTGACTCAAGAAAAGGCTGATGGTGTTTGGGGTTTCTCTGTCAGCTGCAAAGGCACATGCCAACATCTGCTAGCTTTCTCTCCCAGCATCTTGTTTCAAAAGGCTTCCTCAGGGGCATTTTCTTTCTGCATCTCCAAACCTCTCTGTCCTCTGAAGCTTCTTCCAAAATTGTTCCCTCTTAAAGGACTCCAGTAAGTGATCCACCTTGAATGGGTGGATGCACATCTGCATGGAAACTACCTAATCAAAAGGTCTCACCCACAATTGAGTGGGTCACCTCTCCTTGGAAATAATTTAATAAAAAAGATCCCACCCAACAATATTGTATCAGGATTAAAGAACATGTCTTTTCTTGAGTGCACAACAGTTTCAAACTGCAACAGGAAGTTTCCTTCTGTTTCTATTTTTCTAAGTGTTTTTATCAAGAAGAGGTGCTGAATTTTGTCAATTTACTTTTGTGCATCAACTGAAATGATCATGTGGGTTTTTTTATTGTGTTGATGTAATTATTACATTAATTGATTTTTAAATTTTGAACCACCCTTGCATACCAGGGATAAATTCTTTCTGATCCTTGTGTCTTGTTCTTCTAACATGTTGGATTCCTACACTAGCATTTTGTTGAGGAATTTCACATTCATATTCATAAGAGATATTGGTTTGTAATTTTCTTTTCCCCTGTTATCTTTATCTGGCTTTGGTAGAGTGATTTTGGCCCTGTAGAATGCATTAAGGAGTGGTGTCTCCTCAATTTTTTTTTGAAAATTCGAGCAAGACTGGTGTTAATTCTTCCTGGAATGTTTGGTTAAATTCCCCTGTAAAAGTATCTGGTACTTTTTAAAGAACTTTGGCCTGTACTCTAAGAGACATGTGCAGGCATGTGCAGGCTTGAAGATTCTGAGCAGAGAATGACATGATCTACCTTCCTTCTGATTGCTATGTACAGACCATAGTGTTCAAGAGTAGAAGCCACAGGACCATCGATCTTGAAAAGGCATGATATTTTGGTGGCTCAGAGGAGGATGAGAGCAATAAAGGACTAAGGAGTGGGGTACAATTCAAAACTTATTATGAGGGTAGAGCCAACTAGCTTTAATAGTTGATGTGGCTGTGATAAAGAGAGGAAAGTTAGAAACAGTAGCTGAGATTAGAAAAACTGTTGGGTGAAGCATATCTACGGATGAGATCTGTGTCACTTGTGGACATGCTAAAGTGGAGATGTATATTACCTATTCAAGTGGAGGTATTGAAAGAGTCTGGAGTTTAGAGAAGAGATTATTAAGTATGTGGGGGTGGACAGAGAAGAGAACCAAGAGTTAACTTCTTGGAGTCTCCAATATTAGGTCTCTGGAAAGAGGAGAAAAACATTTCTAAAAATTCTATTTGTTCC